>CM074504.1:106459-160015 GCA_037389245.1 Oryzias sinensis
TGGGCGAGTGTGCATAATTCAGGTGGTTTTGTGGTCGGTTCTGCAATCTTCATCTTCTCATTCACATCTAGTAGCGGCCTAAGTTAGGCTGGGTGGTTGTTGGAGTTCCACAAAACGTCTATGAACTGGAGTTCCATGAACGCAACATGCCGCGTGTGGGAGGGGCTACCAGCTAATGTTTTTAGCCTGATAGCCACATGGAGCAGTTGCCTGCGCTTATCTCAGTAAAAATGCATGGATGCACAATGTACATGGAGTGTTAAGAGATCAGGTTTATTTATTTTGAATAATTTCTCATGATAACAATGTTTCCTTGTTTGAGTTTATGAGATCAATTCCAGAGAGAGTCTCTGCTTCAGCTCAGCGCAGTCAAACGTCTTAAATTACGTGTAAATCAGAGCGCCCAGGCAGCGCGAGAGTGTATGTGTGAGCGCAAGTTAAGGGTCTGTTGCCCTGTCCCTCGGAAAAAGTAATAATAAAAAAAGGTTTCCTCCAAAGTGCAGAGCCTGATTCTTGGAGTAAACCCTGGCTGCAGAATTGTTCAATCAATCCCGGATCTCCGCTGCGTTTTCCGACCACGGTCAGAAACGTCATCGCAGGAAAGGTTCAACATTTTCCCTAGAGGGAAAAATAAAATCAGAGTACCTGATTATAAACATTGTCTCATTGAAAATAGAAAAATATAAGGTTCAGGAGGCCTCAGCAGGCTTGTTCCGCTTTGCGCAGCTCCTTGTCTGACTGTTGGTCCGCCAGCTCGCCTCCTGTGAGCCGCCATAAGGCACGATGTGAGCTCTGAGTGAAACGGCGTGAGAATGAGGAGTGTTTCAACGACTTAAGGCCCGTACACACCGGGACGATTATTCGCCAGGCGTTATTCGCCAGCGTTTTTCGCCACGTTTTTTGTGTTCACACCCAGGCGATTTTCGCTGACGATGAGCCGAGTGAACATGCAATTTCATTCCATGACGTTAGATGGCGCTTAATGTAAACAGAAATACTCCTGTACACAAGGTGGCGCTGCGCAACTTTACGCTTCTTAAAGTCGCTTTTCACTCAGAAGAAGAGAGCAAGTATTTACGCAATTGTCAGAATCAAACAAAGAAAACATGAATATTTCAAGCACCAGTAGCTCCAACTGGTGCTTGGTTCGGGGATATTTTATAATGTCAATCATTATTTCTTCGCGGGAGTGTAGACGCTACTTGGCGTCTATCTTCTTCGCTGGTATGTGTGCTCAGCAAGACAGTTTTGTGTTTGAGCGCCCCCAAGTTGTGTTTTACTGTAACTTCAGAAGCTCCAGACACGTGTGCAAAAGCGCCATTCTCATTGGTCGAATAGATTTCGACGTGACGCGTCGAAAAAAAAAAACGAACCAGAGGCGTTTTTTTTTTTACGCTTTGACGCGTGATGTTTTATGCGTCGGTGTGCACACTCTCATTGGTGCCCTTTGTTTAGTCACGAGGCGTTAAACGTCAGCGAAAATCGCCGGCGAAATCCCTCCCGGTGTGTACGGGCCTTTATAGAGGTGGACGACCGGAGCTCCTCTCTGTGCTTTGGTCCACACAAACCCTCAAACTACAAAAACAGAGTCGTCCATGTTTGCATCTTCTGCAGCAGACAGATCGTTTGTCTCTATTTGATCTCTAATGTCAGCAAAGCCGTGCAGATATCGCTGAAATATGTCATCTCTCTGACTGGAACACCGCTGAGCCGGTATCGAGGAATATGAGTCGATTTCCATGGATAAGCCAATGAGCGTTTAGACCCCGCCCACTTTCACTGATTGACAGATAGACTCATTCTGCTGAAAAAGCTCGTCATGAAATAAATACGCCATTGTGAAAAACAGCAACATGAAATAAAAACAAAGCTACTTTGGAAAATATTGATTTTGAAATACAAGCTTCTGAAAAAAGACAGAATTATAATAATATTCCACATGATTAAAGGTGAAAATTTAAAAATGCTGTTTTAAAATAATGAACAGGTTTTTAAAGCAAAATGAAATATATTGAATAATATAATGGCTAATTTAAAATCAGTGTGCAGGTTTTTCACAATTTCATGATCTTTTTATATATTTATGAGAGATTTATTGGTTGATTGTGTATTTTTATGAGGCCATATTTATTTATTTAATTAAATATTTATTTATTTAATTATGAACAGTATAGGACTCCATACAGGTTGTGGTGGAAATCCAAATTTTCTGTAGCTTCACGAATATTTTCCACATATCTTTCCAAGGTAACTTCATGCTTAGATCAGCTTTTTCACCTGGAACTGCATCAGGAATCATTATTTAAGTCAAACTGAACTAAACAAGCAACGACTTATGAAGCAAAGCTGCAATTCTCCTGGAAGTGGAGCTGGCAGAATATTGGCACTATGGGAGGGAAAAGTTTGAGCGTAAATGATTCCATAAAAGATTCCTCATAGGATTGTCATTTCCTCCCCCTGCAGCATCAGTAAGTTTGATGAGCGCTGCTGCTTCCTCTATGTTCATGACAACTCTGATGACTTCCAGATCTACTTCTCCACCGAGGAACAGTGTGGTCGGTGAGGACCATTTCTTCAGATGTTTGTATTTCTCCATAAAAACAGCATTGCTGCATTTGATTTTGTGTGCTCCAGGTTCTGCTCTAAAGTGAAAGAGATGATTTCTGACAGTACCGGGAATGCTGTGGAGCTGGAGGGGGAGGGGGACGGAGATACACTGGAGGTCCGCATGGCATGGGTGTTTTTTCATGCATAGTCAAAACTTCATGTCTTTTGCATGAACTTCTGTTTTTCCACAGTACGAATATGACACTAATGAGACAGGGGACAGGGTGGTGCTGGGGAGGGGTACCTATGGAGTGGTTTACGCGGGGCGGGACCTGAGCAACCAGGTCCGGATCGCCATCAAAGAGATTCCTGAAAGAGACAGCAGGTTGGTCCAGGAACCCCCAAAGATCTCTGTTGATTTGTGTCTAAAACGGAGGTCTGATGGACCTAAAAGAATAGAATAAAAATAAACGGAACCAAAATCATTAAGTCTTTAATTGGATTCATAAAACTTTTAAAGATTTTGTCATTTTTCATTCTAGACCTAAATCAAACGTTCTCACAGAAAATGTCTTTTTAAGCTGATTGCATCAATTCAGCTAAGAACTTTAATATGTTGAATGAAGTGAGCATTTTTAATTAACAGTAAACTGTAAAATAACAGTAAAAATGAATATTGGGAAAAAGATCTTTTTCAGTTGAAGTTGTGCAGATTACAAAAAGCTATCAAATAAAAATGTATTGTTTTTTTTTTAAATCAGCAGCTTGATATGGTTATTGTTGCATTTCTGAAATTGTCAGGTTTCATGTTGTTAAAAAGTGTCTTTTGGTGTGTTTGTCTGGGATTCAGGTATTCACAGCCACTTCATGAAGAAATCGCTCTCCATAAGTACCTGAAGCACAGGAACATCGTTCAATATTTGGGTTCTATTTCTGAGAACGGGTTCATCAAAATCTTTATGGAACAAGTGCCTGGAGGTGCGTTTAAAAACAACAAACAGTTTTTTTTACTGTAACTCTATTAGTTTGGTTTGAACTCTTGGCTAAAGAGACAGAAAGTGAACAGCTCATTGGCTTCATTGTCAAAAGTGGTAAAGGACTCATCACTCTTTCAGAGATCTAAGATTGTCTTCTGCTGGCGGTTTCTCTGCTTTGTCATCTTCCCATTCCATAATAGGGTTTGGACACTCCTTGTTTCCTTTCTTCAGGAAGCCTGTCTGCACTGCTGCGTTCAAAATGGGGCCCATTGAAGGAGGCCACAATCATCTTTTACACCAGACAGATCCTGGAGGGCCTGCGGTACCTTCACGAGAACCAGATCGTCCACAGAGACATTAAGGTCCAGCAGTTCCAGTAAATAACAAAAAGAGCAGCTTTCTACAGTCTCATGTTAACCAGAACATTCATCTGAGAGGATCTTGTATATAAATATTTAACATTCTAAAGTTTAAAAATAAAAACAATATTTTTTCATCTAAGTTAAAACAATAGAAAATTAAAAAATGAATATAACAAAACTGTATTTGAGAGATTTATTTGTGTAATCCTGTACCTTCTGTGGGTTTAATTTAACTAATAAATTGTAAAGCTTAGCTTTATATCCGGCTGGAAGTAGCATCAGAAGATGATACACTGTGGTCAGAAA
This sequence comes from Oryzias sinensis, assembly GCA_037389245.1. Classification (NCBI taxonomy): domain Eukaryota; kingdom Metazoa; phylum Chordata; class Actinopteri; order Beloniformes; family Adrianichthyidae; genus Oryzias; species Oryzias sinensis. The sequence continues at coordinate 110,652 of CM074504.1, forward strand.
TGGATGGACATGGTCAGGAACAAAACTCAGGTAGGCTGTGGCGCTGGAACCCTGCTCAATTAGAAATGAGGGGCCCAAAGTGTGTCAAGAAAATATCCCCCATACCATGACACCACCACCACCAGCCTGAACCATTACATAATACAAGGCAGGATGGATACATGCTTTCATGCTGTTGACTACAAATTCTGACCCTACCATTTGAATGTGGCAGCAGAAATTGTGTGTGCGCGTGCTTTTTAATGTAGAGAAGGACCTACATTGTACTATGGACCTGTCCAGGGTGGACCCTGCCTTCTACAGAGGAATGAGCGAGAACAGAAGATGAATTTTCTTTTCTTTGTTTGATGTTGTCAAACATCAGTTGAGTGGGGAAGACAGGGATTGAACCACCAACCCTTTCACCATAGCCGGACTGGCTCAACCACCTGAGCCACTGCCATCCCAATACTGTTAATTATCTTGTAAATTATCTTGTAAACTATCTCAAAATTATCGAAAAATGAGCCAAAGAAAATCAAAGGCACATCATTTTATTAATTGAAATAAAGGAACTTCAAGAAAAAAAAGAGAATAAATGTGTTAAACTAAATGAGCCTGTGGCTCTCCAATACTAACAATAAAAAGACCAAGCTGCATAAAGGTCACGTTTAAGTCTTTTAATGAAATAAGTCTCATGTTTTAGACTACAAAAGCTGACTTTCATATTCCTGCATCTCTAGGGTGATAATGTTTTGGTGAACACCTATAGCGGCGTCTTAAAGATCTCTGACTTTGGAACCTCCAAACGTCTTGCTGGAGTGAACCCCTGCACAGAAACTTTCACAGGTAACGTTGAACCCTTGCAATGGGATTTTAGTTGCATCTCAACTGATAAGTGTGTTTAATTCATTTTTAACGAGTTTTAACCATGTATGTGATACATGTATGTAGAATACATGTGTTAATGTTTACAAATGGAAGTGTTTACTTAACACACACAACAAATATCTGGAAACATTTCAAGTTTTGAATGAATTTCTAAATGTCCTAAAAAAAGAGACGTAAACGTTTTCAGACAGACTTTCAGGCCTTGAAGGGAACACGGTTTCTGGCAATTCCACAGACAGTAATCCAGCCTGGGCTGCATTCATGAAGTCATTGAATCAGTCTGAGGCTATGAGTGTTAATATCAAATGACCCTCCAAATGTCAAGATGTCCAATCGGCGTCTATGGAAACACTCACACCAACAGACGGACATACACATTCATTGGCCATCTGGCCTTCTCCTGTGACCACAGAGGTGTGTGATTAGATTAACTAATTAAGCAGAGGCAGAAGAGTGTTTACCTATTATTATCAGATGTCTGCTTTTCTGTTTCTGCCCTGCTGTTTGCCCTCACTTAACTCTGACTCAGTCTTTATAGTGCACTCTAGATTTATGGGGAGGTGATGAAGTGAAGGTTTGGTTCCTGAGCTGTTTGCTGTGTCAGTTCAGTCTTTGCATGTTGAGTTTTACTTTTATAATGAATTTATGGTGATTATTTTGATTCCGTTTGTTGGTTATTTCAAGCAATGAAAATAAAATAAAAACAATGAAAATAAAATGATGAAAGGTATTTCTGGAGTAATGTTAGGCCTTTAATTTGAAGTTACAAGCCAGAATATGATGTATATGTCAAAAAGTAAGTGAAATGGATAAGAGGTGCATCTATATTTATTTTTCTCCCACTCCTTTTTAAGCACTGAATTAAACTGTTTTGGACAAACTTTTAATTTCATGGATTCTATCTATTATGATTAAGAGCAATGGCATCATTTACATGTAGATTTATGTTTGTTTTTTACTCTTTATGATTTACTTGCCAGTTAATAAATGACTAATCATTTTAGGTTTAATATATCTGTTTGCAAATATCACTTTAATTTGTCTTTTTATGTCAGTTTCTTGAAATAAATCAAATCAAATCCTAAAAAGATATGAATGCATACATTGATTAGAAAACAGAAGGGTTAGGCTATTTTTTTATTATGTTTTCCTTAATCCTAAAGAGACACACATTTGTGTTTATGCATACAGCACACACATATGACACATAGAATCCATTAAATATGATGGTTGTTAGAGTGAGTTTGATTAATTACTCGAAAAATTTAGAATCAGAATTCTTTATTGTCATTGTACATATTTATACAATGAAATTGCAGCAGCCCTGGAGTGGTTAAAAAAAAGGTTAAAAATACTTTAAATAATCAAAAATATGTACAAGTAGGAAGAAGCAACTGTATCGAATCTCTCCTCTATTATTATTGTTATTATTATTATTTGTTGTTTAGACCTGAATTTTGGTTTAATTTTATAGTTTGTGGCTGTTTGTTCTGTACTTGAAGGTACTTTGCAGTACATGGCTCCTGAAATAATTGACAAGGGCCCTCGGGGCTACGGAGCCCCAGCTGACATCTGGTCTCTTGGCTGTACCATTATTGAAATGGCTACTGGGAAACCTCCTTTCCATGAGCTCGGGGAACCACAAGCTGCTATGTTTAAGGTAGACGCAGAGTGAATGTTTCTACAGAGCTGTTAACAAAACTACTGTACGCTCCACTCTGGTTGTTTGTTGAAGGTTGGCATGTTTAAGATCCATCCGGAAATCCCAGAGTCTTTGTCCTTGGAAGCAAAGTCTTTCATTCTTCGCTGTTTTGAGCCAGATCCTAACAAGAGGCCCATCACCACAGATTTGCTCAAAGATCCTTTTATCAGACACAACGCCAAAGGCAAGAAGAGTAAGATCGCCTTCAAGTCATCAGGTGAACAAAATGTGGTTTCTATATTCTATGCTGGTTTTGTCAAATGTGTGTTTTTGGGTAAGTGTGGAGAGACCTGCAGTGGAACCAGACTCCATCAAAGACTCTCAATGAGGTCTGAGTGAAGACACAAAATAAACTAAAGATTTTATTTATAGAAATGAGACACATTTACTGGTGCAAAAAACAAACAAACATGGAGATGCTTATTGGTGGGATACCCTCCAGAAATCTCTGTCACATGGCCTTTTCTTTTAAGAGGTGTTACCAAACATGAAAGTAGTTTTAGGTAAATACTTCAAACAGTTTACATACAGTCAGGACCATAACTATTTGGACAGAGACACATTCTTTCTACTTTAGTTTCTGTACGTTACCACAGTGAATTTGAAATAAAACAACTCAGATGCCATTGAAGTGCAGACTTTCAGCTTTTATTCCATGGGTTAAACAAAAAGATTGCAGAAAAATATGAAAAACTAAAGCATTTTTAAACAAAATCCCTTCATTTCATGGGCTGATAAGTAATTGGACAATTGACTTCCATGCTATTGCATGGGCAGGTGTGGACAATTCCCTTGTTATGTCATTATGAGTGAAGCAGATAAAAGGCCTGGAGTTGATTAGAGGACTCGTGCTGCATTTGGAAGATTTAGCTGTGAACAGACAACATGCGGTCAAAGGAGCTCTCCATGCAGGTGGAAGGAGCCATCATTAAGCTGAGAAAACAGAAAAAAAACATGAAACCAGAAACTGCTACAGTATTAGGAGTGGCAACATCAACAGTGTGGTTCATCCTGAGAAAGAAAGAAAGCTCTGGTGAACTCAGCAACACAAAAAGACCTGGACGTCCACGGAAGACAACAGTGGTGGATGATGGCAGAATCATTTCCACGGTGAAGAGGAACCCGTTCACAACAGCCAACCAATGAACAACACTCTCCAGGAGGGAGGCGGATCAATATCCAAGTCTACCATGAAGAGAAGACTGCATGAAAGTAGATCCAGAGGGAACACTGCAAGATGCAAGCCACTCGGAAGCCTCAAGAATAGGAAGGCTAGATTGGACTTTGCTAAAAAGCATCTAAAAAAGTTCTGGAAAATCTCTTTGGACAGATGAAACCAAAATCAACCTCTACCAGAATGATGGCAAGAGAAAAGTCTGGAGAAGGCGTGGAGAAGCTCCTGATCCAAAGCACACTACATCATCAGTAAAACACTGTGGAGGCAGTTTGATGGTCTGGGCCTGCATGGCTGCTAGAGGCACTGGGACACTAGTGTTTATTGATGACGTGACACAGGACAGAAGCAGCCCAATGAATTCTGAGGTGTTCAGAGACAGAATGAATGAATGCAGCCCCGTCTGCGCAGCTCCAGGTGAATGCAGCCCTGTCTGCGCAGATCCAGGTGAATGCAGCCCCGTCTGCGCAGCTCCAGGTGAATGCAGCCCCGTCTGCGCAGATCCAGGTGAATGCAGCCCCGTCTGCGCAGCTCCAGGTGAATGCAGCCAAACTGATTCATAATCCAGATGGACAACGACCCAAACCATCCAGCCAAAGCAACTCAGGAGTTTATTAAAGCAAAGAAGTGGAATATTCTGGAATGGCCAAGTCAGTCACCTGATCTGAACCCGATTGAGCAGCATTTCACTGGTCGAAGACTAAACTTCATACAGAAAGGCTTTTCAACCAAATATTAGGAATGACCATTTGGTTTTCAGTTATTTCATTTGTCCAATCACTTAGGAGCCCATGAAATGAAGGGATTCTGTTTAAAAAACTTTAGTTTTTTTTACATTTTTCTGCAATCTTTTTGTTCAACCCACGGAATAAAAGCTGAAAGTCTGCACTTCAACGGCATCTGAGTTGTTTTATTTCAAATTCACTGTGGTAATGTTCAGAAACTAAATTAGAAAGGATGTGTCTCTGTCCAAATATTTATGGTCCTGACTGCAGGTTTCTTTAAACCTTGGTCCTCTTTAAAGATCCTCACTAATGAAGCAAATAAAACCAGAACAGGACAAAGGCAGAAAAACAGGAAAACGAGTTGAACAGTTGAACATTAGTGACTACTATTGGTTTATTAAATGTATTTCCCAATGTAATCTAGTTACAAATCAGTAAGAAATCAGTGTGATGCCTAAAACTATGTTTCATCTGCGGGTGCTTTCAGACTACATCCATAATTCGTCTGTGCCGGTGCAGCTGCAGGGCGAAGCTGCCGGCAGCAGCAGCAGCGAACACGGCTCTGTCAGCCCAGACTGCGACTCCAAACAAGACATTTTCTTTGACAGGAAGAGAAGCTCCGGATCAGAGAACAGTCTCAAATCCAGCAGCTCTAATTACCTGAGGTGAGTCCAGGTCAAGATGCCTCACATGCAGTTCCAGCTGCATCTGTGGAGTGTTTGCATTAGCCAGCAGGTGGCTTTTTGTCCCCCACTGCCTTTTACACAGCTGATATAATGAGCTTTGATCACTTTATGATCTTCTGCTGTCAACACTCACTGCTGTGCGTGCAACAATCTGTGCACGTCCCAACATGTTGACTCGACCTCCTGCACACTTCCCTGGAGACGTGTAGTATCCAGGAGAGACTTTCATCTGCACATAAATGCAGAGTGGTAAATATTGCTACATGGGTTTTCCTCAGGAGTCACAGTGTCTGCATGTGTTCCAGCGTTCCAGCGGAGACCTCTGTGTCAGAGGATTGCAGTGCCCCGCCCTCTCCTGATGACAGGGACGGCGGTCTGTTCCTGCTGAAAAAGGACAGTGAGAGACGGGCCATCCTTTACAAGGTTCTCAATGAGGACCAAGAAAAGGTCATTTCTAATCTCAGAGAAAATCACATCCAGGTCAGTGTGTGTGTTTAGAACTGAATCTCAAAATTAGGTTCTTTCAAAGTAAAAGCTTCTGTTGGTCAAAAAACTCAAAACCGTTTCCTTTATGGTGTAGAAACAAACATGGAATCAAACATATAAACTCCATCCCAGCTTCATGAGACCAGCTGATGAGAGGCTGGCTTAGGGCTCCTTCTTCTGGTTCTACTATGAAATGCGGTCTCTGGAATGAGATCTTTTTAAGTTCTAAAACCTTTTAGGAGTTCAACATCTGACATCTGTCAATATTGTTAAGTGACTTTAACTTAAGAAATTATGACCTAAAAGAGAAAAAAGTGTCACAACCTTGACAGCAATGACTGCTTCAATAATGTTGCAAATTATGGCTTTTTCAGTTACACATTTTGTGAACAAATACTTTAAAATGTTTCTGTGTTATAAAACACTAGGTAAAAATTTGATTAAAAAATGTCAAAATATTAGTTTGTTTGCAGCATTTATTATGGTTATGCAAGTAGATTTAAATTGTCTTATTATAAATGTGCTCTCAATGTTTGATAAGTTTATGTCTGTCATAAGAAACACAAATAAATTTTTTATTATGAATGTCATGCAAAAGATTTTTTAAGAGACCTTTTTCACTAGTTCAGGGAAAATCATACAACTCATTCATCACATCCAACAGTTAAACTTACAGCGCGTCATATCTGGACCACCCCGTTACAGAGACAAAAAACTCTCTTGAATCCATCAGCTCCATATCTGGTTTAAAAGTTTCCCCCACCAAACCTTTTTAACCAGAAACCATGCAGGTTCTCATCTCCTCAGGATGAACATAGAACTCACCTTCCCTCCTGCACTGCTCCTTCCAGCTGACGGTTCCACGTAGTACAGACATTTCCTCTATATCTACATCCTTTATCCCACGTCCACATTCACACATTCCTTTTGTTCGATGTCTCCATTCTATACACATGAAATGGACAGATGTGAAAGTTCTTTGTCCTTTTGGAACCAAAGACTGTAGATTCTTTAAAAGTCCAATAGGTGGCACCAAGGCTTTAAAATTAGGAATATTGCAGATACCTACAGTGGTGGACAGAATTGTTGGTCCCCCTCAGTTAAAGAAAGAAAGTCCACAATGTTCACTGAAATGACTTGAAACGTTCAAAAGTAACAATAAATTAAAATGTATTGAACATTAAATGATCAGAATCAGCCATTACTTTTGAGTTGTTGAGTAACAGAATTATTAAAAAAACAAACTAATGAAATAGGGCTGGACTAAAATGATGGTACCCACAACTTCATATTTTGTTGCTCAACCTTTTGAGGCAATCACTGCAATGAAACGGTTTCTGTATTTGTCAATGAGCCTTCTGCACCTGTCCACAGGTGTTTTGGCCCCCTCCTCATGAGCAAACTGCTCCAGTTGTCTCAGGTTTGATGGTGTCTTCTCCAAATGGATGTTTCAGCTCCTTCCACTGATGTTCAATGGGATTCAGATCTGGACTCATAGGATCCATTTCAGAATAGTCCAACGCGTTTCTTTTAGCCATTCTTGGGGTTTTTGGCTGTGTGTTTTGGATGGTTGTCCTGTTGGAAGACCCCAAAACTGAACCTCCTCCATGTTTCACAGTAGGGACAGTGTTCTTTTGGTTGGATGTTTCATTTTTGAGTCTACCAACATAGAGCTGATGTTTCTTACCAAAAAGCTCCAGTGTGGTCTCATCTGTCCAAAGGACATTTTCCCAGAAGCTTTGTGGCTTGTCTACATGCATTTTTGCAAATTCCAGTCTGGCTTTTTGATGATTTCCTTTCAACAGTGGTGTCCTCCTTGGTCGTCTCCCATGAAGTCCACTCTGGCTCAAACAACCACCAATGGTGACACTGATGTACCTTGATCTAGGAGTTCACCTTTAATGTCTTTGGAGGTTGTTCTGGGCTCTTTGGATACAGGTCCAACTATCCGTCTCCTCAGTTTGTCATCAATGTTCCTCTTCGTCCAGGGAGGTTGGCTACTGTCCCGTGGGTCTTAAACTTCTGACTAATATGTGCCACTGTGGTCACAGGAACTTCAAGCTGCTTAGAGATGGTTTTATAGCCTTTACCTTTACCATGTTTGTCTATCATTGTGTTTCTAATGTCCTGGGACAATTCTCTCCTTGGCTTTCTGTTGTCCATGTTCAGTGTGGTTCACACCTTTATACCAAACAGCAATGAGACTATTTGTCTCCCTTTAAATAGGCAGACTGACTGATTCTGGGTTTGAAAACAGCTGTGGTGTCAATCAAAGGACATACCTGAGTTCATCATGACCCTCTGGACATTAGTTCTCAGTCTTTTATAGAGGTACCATCATTTTAGTCCAGCCCTATTTCATTAGTTTTTTTTTAAATAATTCTGTTAATCAACAACTCAAAAGTAATGGCCGATTGTGATTATTTAATTTTCAATACATTTTAATTTATTGTTACTTTTGAACGTTTCATGTAATTTCAGTGAACATTGTGGACTTTATTTCTTTAACTGAGGGGTACCAACAATTTTGTCCACCACTGTAGGTATCAGTTTTTGGCTGAGAAAGTTCCTAAACTACAAAACTACTGTCCACATCCAGAACTATCAGTCCATTAGTCCAGCGGCAGCTAATAAATCTGAACATTTGTGTAACTAGGGCAGTGAGGAGCTGCAGCTCTCTGCCGACCACATCAAGCAGATCATCTGCATCCTTCGGGACTTCATCCACTCTCCTGAGAGACGTGTCATGGCAGCCACCATCTCCAAACTCAAGCTGGACCTGGACTTTGACTCGACCTCCATTAACCAGATCCAGCTGGTCCTGTTTGGCTTCCAGGACTCGGTCAGACTTTCATGCTAACATCTAAACGTGCTTTTAGATTTGGTTTATCTCCTGAGGAAACTTGAAGCCCTTTCAAAAATGTAACAACCGTTTAAAATCTGTGATTATTTGCCAGGTTAACAAGGTTCTACGGAATCATCACATTAAACCTCACTGGATGTTTGCCATGGACAACATCATCCGTCGAGCTGTGCAGGCTGCCATCACCATCCTGATACCAGGTGTGTGGCGTCTAGGCTTCAAGCCCGGTTCTGAGGGAGACGAAGCTAACAGTCAACTTTGACACACAGAACTGCAGACCCACTTCGGGCCAGCTTCAGAGTGTGAGGGGGCAGAGAAGGAAGATGAGGTGGACGAGGAGGAGTCAGACTTTTGTCCTGTTTTAACCTCAAACTCTGATGACCCGGTGGTTACGGTTGAACCCGTTCACTGTATCACCGTCCCTTTAAACATCGCTCATTCCCAGGAGCATCATCGATCTCAAAACCAGCTGGGAACCCAGCTGGGTCGACTGAAACAGGAGACCAGCAGGTACAGGCAGCCGCCACATTTTACCTGGAAACACTGATGTGCACAACTCGGATAGTGTGATTGGAGTAGGTGTAACGTCATGAAGGGAAAGCCTGCGGTCATGGCCCTCTCCATGTGTAAAGGGGCTGCAGAGTCTTCATATGCAGTAGAAGACGACGACAGCCGTGGCTCTCCTAGAGAACTCCAGCAGAGAAGCACAAACCCAGAACTAGCTCAGAAAACCTTAACATTTTTTCTTTATTTCAACATCGCACTTTGACATCAATGCACACAGAATTTCTGTTTGTTGAGTCCCAAACCAGAGCCGAACAGAAAAGGGACAAAGACATAACCCAGCTAGGACAGATGTGTCTGCTCACCAAGCAGTTTTTTTACTTTATTCTCCAAAAAGGCTTCTTTACATTTGTGCTGTTTGTCAGTTTTTAAATGAGAAAATACACAGCACTGCCTTTCCTCCATGTAGTGCTTTAGTGTGTATGCATTCACATTGTTGGTAATGTAAGATCCCCATGTACAGCTGGATCCTGTGTAAACCCAGAGACCAGCAGAAACACTGCAAAGATCTTTCCAAGCTGCTGAGAAACATTTACACTGTTGATCTCTTTTGCATTGAACGAGTATTTGTTGTCCTGAAGTTGGACCCATGAACCACGTCTTTAGCTGTTCTCCTTCCTACTTTTGCAGATTTTTCTTCTGTCATTTCTGATACGCAGCTGTTGCATAGCATCCTTCCTTCAGATTGGATATTTCCTTTGTTCTTCCTCTATCTAACTGCCGATCTGTCTTCCATGCTGGTCCCTCATACATTTCTGACATGTTGAAATTGTTCTTTCTACATTCTTTCATGTTTATTTCCACTTGACTGTCCCTGACTGCATTACAAGTGGAAGTGATGAGTATGTGTTTGTTTTAGGGTAAGATCAGATAACGGGGTAACAGAGTACCTGTAATCCAGGCCGAGGACAGAAAGCTGGATATTTTCTGAATGTGGTTCATTTGAGTTTAGACTGCAGTCTGAAGGGATTCATTGATTGTTGGACATATTGTATATTTGTCCAATTCCCAAAGTCCAAAGACATTGGGAGCTCGTTCTTCATTTATGCAGAAATATAGAATAGGAACATTTTTGGATGTAAAATACAAAAAAGGTTGCACATAAGCAGCAGCTCTACCTGCAGGAGGGATATTATTTTGGTCTCAGAACTCTAGACATGGATTTTAGTAAACATGTAAAAGTTTTTGCAAAAGGGATTTTCCCTTTTTTGCTTTATATATTTATTTAGCAGAACACAGAGTTTCCTAATTCATGTCCTAAAGTACATGTTTTAATTTCTTTGGTTTTACTAACAGGTTCAATAGACTGCGGCTCATTCTCAGCTGAATCTTGTATTTGCTGAGTAAACCTGTTAGGCAGATAACGGCCGTGTCGTGCTTTTGCAGACTCCTGGAGGAGCTGCTGCAAAAGGAGCGGGAGTACCAGCAGGTCCTGAAGACCACGCTGCAGCAGAGGACTCACGACCTGGAGTTGATCCGACTCAGACACAGACCACCTGGTAATGAGCTCTTTTAGTATCTTTAAGGACACTTTCTACAGATATCACAAAATACTTTCCATTTATTTATTAAAAAAGAGGGAATGGTAACCATAGATGAACATTCAAAGCAATCAAATTAAACAAAGTAACAGACAAAAGTGAAAAGCTGGATAAAACAAAAAGATGTTTTGATTGGTGATAATTCAGCTGTTTTTAAAGACCACTGAGGGTTTTTTAACAAACATAAGTAATTTAACTCTAAGTAGTCTGTAGTTATTTTTAGATCCATTGTAAGGAAAAAAAACTGTTAAAGTTTTTCCTTTTGCAAGTATGAAAACAATAGTAAAAATAGCTTGAAGTTTAAACTTCTTTTTTTAAGTTTTTGGAACAAAAAGTAAAAATAATCCTGATGTGTCTTGTAGTTTGAACAAGAGCAAAAAATTCTACACATCTCAAATATTCATTCTGGAACCACTCCTGATGTGTGATGCCACTTCGTTAGCTTATCGTTTGCTGTTCTCTGGGCTTTGAAACTGAATCTGAATCTGGCTAAACATAAGTGTCTGGCTGGTGATAAAAATGTCCTTTTAGTTTGCAGTAAACTGAAACTGCATGTGGCACAACCAGAGTAAGCTTGTGGAAAAGCACCACTTGGTGTGAGCTTTCCACTGCCATTGCTGCTTGAACACTAGGGGGTGTTGCTTTTGCTACAGGATCTAACTTCTAGGACTAAAAAGCCACAGATCTCTGTTTATCTCCATATTTTTTGCAACAAAGCAGATGTCGTGAATCCATCTCTACAGTTTGACTGAAGGGTTTGCTGTAGTCTGGAAGAGCTTAGTCTGTTGTTCTGGCTAATGCTCGCTTTGATTCCCAACATGCTTTTACACCTTGTTCTGTCCATTGAATTCTTCATAAAAGGTTCCACATAAATCATGTCTTGCAGTGGGGTTAGGGTTAGGCTGTTTCAGCATAGTTTGGGATCCATAACCCCAAAAAACGACGTCATTTGTTTTTTTTGTTAATGCTTGTGGGGCTGACAAAATGACCCCTTTTCTGTCCTCATTTACTTTTCTACCCTGTGATGTTAAAGCGTGGCCCAAATATTTAACTTGTTGTAATTGCTGTCATTTTTTTTGTTTACTTTGTTTCCAGTCTCTGCCAAATAAGTTAATAAAGCCATGGTGTCTATTTTACAGAACTCCTGAGAGGTTGATGCTATGAGAATGTCATCTACTCAAGTTATGATTTGACTTTTTATCGGTGCCTCAAGTCGTGCTAAACAAGTTGCAATAGCATCAGAAAAGTTCTAGGGCTTTCTGCGTAGCCCCGAGGAAGTCTTGCATAAGTGTAGTTCTTTCCTTCTAGGGTGAATGCAAACCAACATTGACTGTCTGGGTGTAAGGGGACTGAGAAAAAAACCATGCTGCTCTTGGACCTAAGATAGTTTTGTCCTGTTTTCAATGTTCTTTACTTGTATTTAAATTTTTGTAGTTTTGTTTTTCCTGAGAAAACATGACGGATGTAAACTGAGCCATAAGCATAAAATTCAGTTGTCAGAATGACATGGTACTGAAATGGAGTTATAACCATAAAATAATAAACAGGAATTAAAGCCTATTCTTTCACACTAGAAGCACTTTGATGACATTCATCATTCAAAATGATGTTTTATGTTCTTTAAACATGGTGACAGTTTTGTTTGTTGCTAATGCACATCATACCCTTTTTAATGCAGACGTTGCTTGTTTCAGACATTGCCCCCCCCTCCATCCATCACACCCCAGCAGACCATGAGCCGGATAAACGGCTGACTGACTGGCTGAAAGAGCAGGGAGCGGATCCAAGCACTGTAGAGAAGGTTCTGGACGTTCTGAAGTCTTTTGAACTGCTTTATTTTTACCGCTCCACCTTAATTAAAGGTGCTCTGTTGCAGTTTGTCGTTGAGGAATACACACTGACGGACATTCTGAATGATGTTAGCAAAGATGACCTGCGCTGCCTGCATCTACGGTAAAGACATTTCTTCGTTTTTTCTGGATGTTGCACCTGTCTTACTGCCTTTCGGGGTCACAAGAGTCTGTCCAGCTTCTGTTCTCCAGTTCTCCAGTCCATCACAGAGACACACAACCACACATAGTCACACCGACTTTAAAATCATAAATGAACCTATGAAGCATTTTTCTGGATTGTGGGAGGAAACCAGAGAAGCCACACATGAACAAGACGGACATGCAAACTCCACACTGAAAGAATCTAGCTGGGATTTGAACCCAAACCATCTCACTTTGAGGGAAAGAGCCAACCACTACACCATTGTGCAGCCTCTTTAAATTCTGAAATGAAAACTAGATATGAAACTTTTAAAATAATGCTTGAATTCTAGACATTAAGTTGGCTTAAAGAGAGTCAAAAAATCCCCAACTGCAAAAAAAAGTTGAAAAATCTCAAAAAATGCAAAGAAAACATAAAATAAAGATAGCTTAATTATCTAAGAACAAATAAATGTTAAAGTTAGGAACTCAGAAACACTGTTACTTTGCTACAACTAACCTGTGTCTTCCAATGTCCCAAAGTAAGAGTTTGGTTTTCAGTAATCCAACTGAAATCTAAACATTCAAGACTTTCTGCAACATGTTTTCAGGAATATTATCAGTTTAGTGAGTGTAACGTCCCTCTTTGCTCTGCAGCGGGGGGGTCCTTTGCCGGATCTGGCGAGCTATCCAGCGGCACAGAGAGCGAGGGAGGCTGGTGGGCGACAAACACTCCAAAGATGATGCATGAGTACAGCTGCAGCAGACATTGCAGAAAACATGCACACCTCAGCACATTACCAGCTCTGCATGGTCTGTTTCCTGTTCATGGTACCTTTTCATGTTGTGGCCTCTGTTTAAAGCAAGAGTTCTGGACTGCCTGACTGCAGACCAAAGTGTTTTAGTGCAGGCACTACTACTGTGTATTATATTGTGCAACAATACATCATCAATCCAAAGACAATGCTACTCCAAGCCTAACACGCCATGCAAAGGAGCATTTTCTCAGTCAGTTCTATTTTTGGACATTTATTGTATTCATCTGTCTGGCTTCTATATGCTTGGCTGGGATTTATTGTTGGAATAATTCACTCTTACACTTTCAAAGTATGTAAGATATGAAGGCAATGAAAATGGGGGTGCTCAAAGTGCAGATGTCCATTTAGAATTTTCTTCATTGGGAAGAAAAAAGTTAACTGTAGGCTTAATTTTGATCATAATCACAAGTAGACGTTTATGGTCTGTAGAAGCAAATCCAAGGCCCGCTTTCAAACATAGGTGTTGGTACGTTAGGACCAGCAGCTTCTCTTATGTAGTCGCGTGACGTTGTCCTCAAAAAGGTTGAACATGTTTTCCTCTTAGCATTACAGCATTAAGTAGAACATGAGCATCAGCTAGGTCTTTTGGAAGGAGGAAATGAGGACATTTGAGCACAGAAATGAGACGGAGGAAACCCCCAAATCACCTTAACAGGAAGCAGAGCAGTGCACAGAACAAGTGGAATAAATCATCCCGTGTCAAAATGAGCAGACCTGTATTGTTTAGCCCTCGGGGGGGATTTTAATCTCATCTCTGAATGAGATTCTCATCTGAGAATCAATCGGGCATATCTGTCTGGTCAGCAGAAGCTCTCTGCTTTATCGGTTTAAGCCATGGTGGTAGCAGACATTCTGCAGACTGCAGGTCGTAGTGAACACTTCTGTAAGGGAGAAGTAGGTGAGACGCAGGCATGTTGTTTTTTTTCACAGATTTATTTTACTTTTTGAACCCCCCCAAATCCTGCAGACTGTTCACAAAAGCCTGTTAGTGATGCTCGCACTACTCATGCACACTCTGTACGTGCAGCATTTGTGCGGTCAGTAAGGAACCAGTATTCACAAGTTACTAACGACTAGAGCGTGGCGTAAGGATGCCCTATGACAGCATCACCCATATGTCATAAGTCTGTGTAACTTCCATTATCCTTACGAATACTTAACGATACACGTATGACACACACCACAATGGTGCCTTCCATTTTCCTGATGTCCCTTGAGGTGGCCGTACGAGCCTCAAGGGAACTGCAAGACACACCTGAGCTCGCCTGAGGATGCATCTGCTCCTCTTTACAACTGTCCACGAACCCAAAAACCCACAGAACCTGTACAGGGGTTGAGCTGGTACATGTGACCAAAGCTTTCTGTGCACATTCTCCCACAAGTTGAGTGGGTCTTGCAAAACCTAAAAGTGTGAGTCAAACTGTGCCACAAAGGGCTCCTGCTTTGGACGTGCTGGTACCTCATGAAAGCAGCTGCATCACTTTGGTGGATCTGCTACAGCTTTGATTCTCTTTCAGTTGTGCTTAAATGTTTATGTGGCCTCATAAAAGATTAGCTTTCCTAATTATCTTTTGATGCTAACATTAGCTACGTTCACTAGTGTTGGGACAAATCACATGAAATGCCAACATGGAAGATCAAGATCAAAGATTTTCTGTCTTCTTTCCATGCCGCTCCTTTTCGTGACAGTTTAGATGTTTCAGTGCTTTGAGCTCCGTCAACATCCTTTCCATCTTTTACCTGCTACCATCGTACCTCCATAGCCTGACTTTGGGGAGGAGCAACTTTCCCAGGAGTTAAAAACAAAAACTATTGTTTTTAATCCACAAAAGATATGAGCACTTCATCCACTCTGACCCAAGAAAACAGCATAAAGAATTGTGTAGAATTAGGAGAGGGACTAACCACCAAGTTATTTCAAGATTTGCTAAGTTTCATTTGCATGTCATAGTCATGCAATTCAAACCTGATTATTTCAACTTAACGTATAACAAGCTTTTTCAGAAAACAAAAAAACTATCCATACTTTTATGTTGATGTGTTTGTCATCTGTAAAAACCAAAATGCTTTAAAGAAATTAAAACAAAATTACAATGGTTCACTATTCTGCTAAAACTTGAGTAACAGAAACTCTATCTTATATGAAAAAGTAACTTGATGAGGTCAAATCATGTAAACCCAAAGCTAGTTAACAGATCTGACCCTAGATCAGAAAAACATGTGACTTGCCTTTATTGTTATCATTCTATCCTAAATCCTAAAGCAACAGTGAGTTCAAATCTGCTCACTACTGCCTTCATATTTGTACTGATGTATTAATTGGCTGCAGCTTCTGTTTTTCTTGGTGTGCATTTGTTTTTTAAGTTCTTTTCTCTTTTTTATTCCAGCTCCTTTTGTCAGCTCTATAACAGCAATAAACTTTGCATCGTAAACGTTTTGCCTCCGTTCTGTACGTGTCTGTGTAGATTCTCATTCATCAGGGTGGATCAAACTTCCTTCATTTGTCATTGTCATTAAAGCATGAACAACAAATTTACATTTGGAGCATCGACAATCACCCTAATTATTTATTTAATTCAAAACTCAGATTCACCAAATAAATGCTCAATAATAACAGTATAGCAGTCTGTTGGGATATGAAGTGGGGGATAATCCCATTGTTAACAGAGCAGGTAACTGAATCCACTTGATCTCTACTTGGATCTCCTCTCTGTTCTTAATGGAGTTAGACCTTGGTGACACTATAGGGTCAGTTTAGGCTGTTAGTGTATTTTATCAGCAAGTTATTGTATAAATTTTCATCCTATGAATGTATTTTGCCAAATAGATGAGGTTTGGAAAAAGAGATTGATGTTCCAACTTGTCAATGGCTGCTTGTGGTCAAATATTTAATTCTCTTAATGAGCATCACATCCTAAAACCTGCACAGCTTCACACTTCAGTACACAACTTGGAGGTGATTTCTAATGAACTCCTGCCGCTCTGCAGAAACTATGTCCCAGAAAACCAAACAGGTTTTTAGATTTTGGCCCAAAAAAAAGTAATCATTAAAAGACCACTGACTTTGACATCAAAATAGAGTTGGAGTGGGACTATGAGTGGAATTGAAGAATTCATCTGTTGTGCTTCATTCTTGTAGAACCAGCGCTCTGCTTCTTTTTTTACGAGGAACACAACATCTCTAAATTTAGGATCCTATTCATAGGGTTGGTGCAGCTCTTATGCTCCAATGGATGCATTGTATTATTGGATTGCATTATTCTGTCTTGCAAATGGCTTTTTTAAAGTAAACAAACAAGATTTATCCTGTTAAGGTTTGTTATGCATAAGTAGACTTATTTTGAAAAACATGATTGTCATCTAATCTGATGGAATGCCTGTTTAGTTTGACGTCTCATAAACTGAGGAAAGGAAAGTATAATTTCCCCTGACGGGTGTTTCATTCATTCATCAGATGTCAGAGCTTCATTCTTTACATTCTTTGGATCTGACTGTTGCATTGATGCAGAACCAGCTTACCTGCCGGCCTATCAACAGTGGCACAAACGGCCTCTGAAACTCGTCTTATCATTACCAGCTCAGTTACAAACTATTAAACTGGAAGCTTTGATAGTTCACAAAGAAAGGGAAATTTGTTTGGTGGGTTATTTTTCCTTTTTGAAGGTCAAGCCCTCCACTAGCCAAAGCCAAACTCCTTTTTTGCTGTCGACATTCATTGAGTTTGTGGTGCCTCCAGGTGCTGTCTGGGTCCTGCTCCAGGAATCAGCATTCCAGGATTGTCTGACCTGGACAGGGTCTGCAGGAGACTTTGACTGCCCCGTTTGAGCTGGTGTCTGCAAGGCAGGAACCTGAACCAGTGGAGGAACATTGGGTACAGACATGAATCCGCATTCTGTCTTCTGACTTTCAACTCTTAAGTCAAAGTCGTGAAGAAGATTGCTACTGCACAGAGTAACATCTTTGGTGGAGACAGTAGCATGGTGGGGGACAGCATCTCCCTCACGTATTGCTGGTTGAACCAATCGTAATGCAGACAGATTTGATAATTCCATTGTGTACAGTCCAGGTCCAAACTCCATCATCTAAGATGACCGCTTGGTCCCACGGAGCAGGTTTGTTGGACACTACCTTCAGAATTTAGAAAGAGACGGGCCGACTTCAAGCACACTGAACTCCCGATCCTGATCAGGAGTTTGTTTGTCACACAGGTCTTATTGGTAGGTCGGTGGACAGAGAGGATGTCCATGCAAAGCTGGACAGCTGTGATACGCTGCTTCAGTTCCCGGCGTGAAAACGCATCTCAGGCTGTCATGAAGGAGCCCAGAGGCTGCTGGGATGCCAGGTGTTATCATCATGGATGTAGAGGGAACATTTTTGCTTAGGTTTGGCTGCAGCAGATTACATGGTCCGTCTGACCCGGATGCAGAAACGTTCCTGATCTAACGCCCATCTTTCTGTTGGAGGAAACTCTGACCAGAGTGTTTGCTCCCCCGGGGCATGCTGGGAATCGGGTTGCTCGGTTTTTAAACTTGGATGGTTTAGGTCTCCTGTTTGAAATGAACTGTTTAATTCTATTTTTGTGTTGCTTGGTTGCTGTTCATTTCACAAATGCATAAGAGTAAATGTGGCATCATTCAAAGACAAGATTTTCTACAGTATGAAATCAAATACTCTATCTACCAAAGAACCGTTCTTATCAAAAGTGAATTTAATAATTGCTTTTCTTGTTTTTTTAACAGCAAAATGACTTATTTCTTTGAGAAAACTAAAATTATATTTACTAATTTAGTTTTCCTTTTTAATAATTACTTTGTTTCTACTTATCTTAATTTGCTATTTGTTTTAAAAGTCAAATCGTTTTTTTTTTTATATTGACTTATATTGTTGTGCTTAGTTCAGTTAGTTTGTATAGATTTAGCGGTTAACTATTATTATCTTTAAATCAGATTTCACTCTGCCTATTTACATCTCTGTGATTCATTTAAACAGTTCTCCTGGTTCGGGGGTCGGTAACCCGCGGCTCAGGAGCCGCATTCGGCTCTTTAGTGCTGCCCTAGTGGCTCCCTGGAGCATTTTCAAAAGTGTTTGAAAATGTAAAAAGATGGGGGAGAGAAATATATTTTTTCTTTTAATATGGTTTCTGTAGGAGGAAAAACAAGACACTAACATTCTTAACGTTTTCCAATGCTGAAATAATGTGTAGAAAATATATTGTAACGCCCGGCAAGTACATCACTTGCAGTGGACGATGCGGGAGTCAAAATGTCAAAAGTGTTGAGCTGTCAATCAACTGGCTGGGCTACAAATCTGTCCGTGTCCCACACACTGCTGGAGACGGACCAGTCTCAGAGAGGAGGAGGTAAAAAGAGAAGCGGAGTGCGCAGCCTCTCTAGCAAACCCATTTATTTCATTTATTTTAGACACGCACCACATTGAAGATTGCACAGGTGTCATCAACCTCTCTCCTTTCCACACTCATGGTGCAACATAAAGAAACAACATAACAGGAAGAATAAACTAAGGTGGAACAACAAATCTGCCATATAAACGAAACGTGGGCAAACAGAAACGCTCATGCTGAGCCCTAATAAGATCATCATCCCACATCCCACAATCCCCTGCTGCTAACAGACCTAAAATGCACATGACCGCCACTACAATTTCAACATTGGACATTTTTTATTTTTTTTACTTTTAGCGGAACTGCTAGGCAGGTGGCTGATGTAAATCGAATCACCGTCTGTTGCTTGATGAAGTGGAAAGGAAATATTCTGATCTCCTGCTACACAACAAAGTCTGATGGCTGTCCAGGGGTGACGTTTGGCGTCACTTTGTCGTCTGTTTAGAACACGTGAAAACATTCCTGAAAAGCAGAGACCTGAACTACCCGCAACTGGAAGATCCTGTGGCTGGAAAAGCTGCACGTTTTGGTAGATATGACTGTGACAAACCACCTAGAGGAGCTGAATGAAAGTCTGCAGGCGCCGCAAATGCTTGAAGCTCTTCTGTCATTGGAGCGCAAGCTGACTGTCATGGGGCATGCAGGTTCCATTTTATTGTTTTTTTGTTCGAATCCTCAAAATAAAAATGACATCAAAAATCTGATTTCTTTATTACATTTCTTTAATTTTATCAAAGCAATGAAACATAATTCATTGATATTATAATGAAGTTTAACATTGCACAACAGAGCAGTCACGTGACGCATCGTTCTCCCAGAATGCACTGCAGGGCAAATAAAAATGTAATTGTTAATAATGCTCAATATGCATTTGTAACAACGTAGTCATTTTGACAGTAGGCTAATAGCTAATATGGATACATATTGCATGTGTTGCCATCATTATAAGGCTTAAATAGGGCTTTTAATATTTTGCGGCTCCAGACATGCTTGTCTTTTGGTTTTTTCGTTAAATTTGGCTCTTTCATCATTTTGGGTTGCTGACCCCTGTCCTGGTTCATGTGTGGGTTTCTCCGGTCTCCCACAATCCGCAAACATGCTTCATAGATTCTGGGGTGACTAACTTGTTCTGTAGGTGTGAGTGTGTGGTTGTGTGTCTCTCAGCCGGACTGGAGGACTGTTCAGTATGAAGGTAAACATGTGTCAACATGGACAGCTTGTAGATTGAATGTGAGAAGTTGCGCACCAAAAATCTGCATCTCTATGTAAAAATCTTCTGCCGTTAAGTTTGACAAATAAAATCCAAACTGACATTACCATTGTCATGTGTTCATTTAGAGTTACAACCTCAAATCGGCGATTACAACTGCTCAAATCTCCTGCTGCGTGTGCGCAAATCTGCTGTAACATTTCTTTTCAAAGATTCTTCCTGCTGAAATTCCATTATTCAAATGTTTCCAAACTTCAATTTATTTCTAGTAGAAGTTCAGTCTCACATGTTCTGACCTTCCTTCACTCGGCAGGAATGTGAACGTCAAACAGATGTCATGACGTCTGTTTTTGCTGGAAAGCCGTCCAACAGGAAGAGATGGTTTTGCGTCGAGGTTACATTCTTGACAGAGAACAAACTCCTGAGGCACGGCTCTGTTGTTAAACTGTTTTGGAACCAGTCCAAGGCAAGTGAGCCAAAAGTATTGGCTCACTTGCCTTGACTCTCATATGAACTGAAGTGAACTCAATCAAGTGCAAAAACACGACAAAGCCTTATACTTTGAGACAGTTTGAACATTTTAAATATAAAAACTCAGTGATGGACAGATCACCAGAACATAAAAGCTGTTCTTTTGATAAATATCTTATACATTAAAACATTTCAATAAATTAACAATGACAATACATGCATACTATAAATTGAACATAGTAAACTTACAGACTGGTGACTGAGTTTATTGTTTTTAAGTTGCACTAAGCTGCACCACCAACAAGAAAATGGAATAATTGCCTTCAATATATTTAAAATCTCACAACCTCAGTGTTGCTTCCTCTGTTCTCCTGTATCATTTGGAAGCAGAGTCTAGTCGTGGAACATGGTGTACAATTAGGCTACTTAAATGCTCAGTGTGTAAACCTAAAATGTCATTTCAAAGTCTGGTGACCATATAGATTATGTTTCATTCTCTTCCTTCTAGTAAATTATATTTAGTTACAAAGGTTTAAGATGGTGCTAAATCCCAACTGAACTTTTAAACTTTCTTAATTGTCATTTGTGTACTCATCAGATCCCAGAAAAATGAAAAAGTGTTGCAGTCAGTATCACACAGGTCTGTCACAGATTCAAAATCTTTGATTTGTTCTGTAATGTTCATCACAGAAACACTTCGACTGTGAGACACAGGATGTAAAGAGAGAATCCAGGATTAGGGTCATCTCCCACAAACTAGCAGAACTTCTGGACATCTTTGAGATTTGACATGGCCTGTCCGTCCTGGGGGAGGATCCCTCCTTCATGTGGACACCCCTGAGGTTTCTTCGTTTTTTCCAGAATTGGTTTCTCTAGGAGTTTTTCCTCACCGAGAAGGAGGGTCTAAGGGCAGGGATGTCCAGTTTAGTAACACAGTTAGTCTGTTTAGTTTAGCCATTACCTATTGTATCTTATGACTGATTACCGGTATGTCCATTGAGTCCATTCAGACCACTATTGTTGGGGGTTATACAAATAGAATACAATTGAATTGAATTCTGTACTCTGCTTTTGGACAAATATTCTGTAAATTGAGGAAACACTGAATGCATTTCTTGTCAGGTTTTTCATCTGTGACAAAAGTAATAGAATGAACATTTCCTAGCTAGCAGACTACAGGCAAACAGAGAGTTGGTAATGTAATGGTTTAGAGCAAACGCAAAATCATGGGGGAATATGTTTCACAACTTTGCACTCTGAAAAACCTGAAGGGTTAGACTTTTATTCATTCTTTCATTGCAATATTTTCTGAGATCAGCCCATACATTTTATGACTATTATCTGCAAAAAACAAGACTTTCCTAATAATAACAGCAGTCACTTTTCCCATCGTTAACATGGCGACGAAAGTTCACTGGTGCCATGAGAAAGATAGAAGCTCCCTACTGATTTCAGAAGGATGGTGGTGTGGTCGGTGGAGTCAATAAATTAACATAATATAAGAGACAGGTCAGGTTGGAAGACAAGAAAAAAAACAAGTGGAATACAAATACAGGCAAAGACAAAGTTCTTTTTAAGGTCCGATTTTTTTTTTTTTAACAACCAAGGTGATGCGGATGGATTGCAGGTGTGCTGGGGGTCCCCAACAGTAATCCTGTGGAGACAGAAGAACCAGTAGAAAANAAAGACATTTGTGTGTCTTTTCTTTGTAAAAAATAACAATGAAACTCATATTATGGAAATAAAAGCTAAAGCTGCTTGGGGGAGCCAATACCGTTGGTAGTACAGTGTACATGAGCTACACAGCTGACAGAAGGGCAGCATAACTGAATGAACTCAGTCAAGAGCAACACCAGAAAGTCTAATATTTACAGACAGTTTACACTTTTCAAAGATAAAAACTCAGTGATGAACAGATCACCAGAACATAAGATCTCTTTTTTACAAATATCTTACATTAAAACATTTCAATAAATTATTAATGAAGATATATGCATACTATAAATTGAACATAATGCTGAACGTCAGGAACCCAGAGGTGGACCGTGTGAGCTCCTTGATTACCTTCTCCCATAAATCCACATTTTTCTGTTGGGTTTGAGCGGGACAAACATCAATGAAAGAACTCTGAACCGCAGTGAAATTCCAGACATTCATCCGACCTCTACAGGGACTGTTTGTCATCACAAAGTCAATCATTTCCATCCTGGCAGCTGATGGGATCCAAAGCTCAGCCACTCTATTTGTGTCCGTTTGTGTCTGACGTCAAAGACTTTAAAGTTTTTAAAAGATCTGCGAGTCACACATTTTTCCTTTAATCTTCTCCAGTTGAATTCCAGCTACGGTGATTTTTCTAAGTGCTTGCATTTCACATGATACATTATCAGCAGACACTTTCATGGCCTGATGCTGCCTTCTGCTGCAACAAACACACAGTTTTAGTGTCAACGTTCAGCCAAAGAGTCTGGGAGAAAATAAAGTTGTTCCTCCTGCTCTCCAGTGACTGAACGGAACATCATTCACTGTCCTAAAATGACCCCTAAAGAGGATCATCTTCATTCCCTTTCAGAATAAAAAGCTCGTTCCAAGCGACTGCTCAAAGTGGGAAAGACGTCTGTTTCAGCAGCAGAGTTACGTTCTAGCTGCACCAATGCTGTCACCAACAGAGAAAACTGCACATTTTACGGCTGGAAACAGAGCTGAGAATCTAAGCCCCGCCTCTTTTCCTGTTGCTTTTTTAAGGCACATTTCTATTTTCAGCTCCTCATTTGTTCTAAAAATAGATCCTAACTCAAGCCCCTCCCCGAGCTGGGAATTTCCAGACAGCAGGTGTTTAATATTTCAGCCGTGAGTGCTTGCACACACTCCATCTGCAGACGTGCAGACGAGCCTCTTCAGCTCCGTCACAGAGACGCTCTGACAGCAGAAGCACGATGACACACAGCAAAGCGTGCCTGGCAGCGGCTCTGTCCTCCCTCCTCTTCCTCTCCACCTTCCTCAGCAGCGCCCATGCAGGTGAGTCCATGCTCTGTGACCAACAATCCTTCAGGCTGATTCCCAGGACTGTGTTCATCAGTGTCTGTGTGTTGACAGCCAGCTGCTGCTTGAGCTACAGCAGGCGCCGGCCGCCCTGCAAACTCCTTCTGGGCTACAGCATCCAAACCATCACCGGCTCCTGCGACCTGCCCGCCGTCATGTGAGTGAGAGCAGGCAGCAGCTTCACTGCCTTCAGACCCTCAGGGCGGGTTTTTGAAGATGAGACTTCAGAGAAACCAGTTGAAGACAGAAGCAGAGATGTGCAGAGCATTCGTGTGACTGTGGTCTTCCTCCACAGTCTCCACCTTCCAGGGAAGTTCCTGTGTGCAGATCCCAGCATGAGATGGACCCAGAAGCTCCAGCTCTGTGTGGAGTGAGTAGAAAGGCCTTTCTTTGCTTTGCATGGTGCTGGGATGCTTGGCTGTTCATTCAACTCCTCTCATGTTTCTTGTAGGGAAAGGGAGAGGAGGGCTGCTCAGGTCCTCAACACCTCTGCAGACTAGAGTTCACAACTCAGCGGTCTGGAGGAAAGCTTCCCCGGCGGCTCTGCAGTTTTCTGCTGGCTTCAGCGCTGACATCCAGGAGCTGGAGTGGGACCCTTCCCTATTTCTGTTCTGTTTTATAAACAGAGAAGTGTAGTGTTCTAATACACAGTTGGCTTAAAGACTCAATAAAAACTTGGTGCTCAGATTTGTCCGCTCCGGCGTCTCTGTGCTCTAAGATCAAGTAAGAAAGAACTTTGTTTGTAAAATGTGACCTTTGTGTTTGTAAAAGATTTTAATAAAGAATCCTTTTAGTAAAATGTTGTGTCTTTGTGATGTTTGGAGACAGCAGATGGCGAGATGAGCCTTCTTCTGTGAAAAAAATGAAGTTCCACGTCATAAACATGGAGACTCTGACGGCAAACAAACCTAAAAAAGACTTCTAATGTTTCCATTTGAAAAAGCTTCCTTCTGACTCCTGTGACGTTGGATTGATCACATTGTGGCAAAAATACAGCTTCATGGTTGGATGTTTTTTTCAGTGGTACATAAATCTAAAGGATGCTGAAGAAAATGTTCTGTGGGCCGGCTCCGTATTGATCCACACAACAAATGTGGAACTTTACTGGTTTCCAGAGCTGTTAACAAAACCTCTGACAGGTTTAGTAATGATACAGAGAGAGGGAACAAAGCCCGGCATCGGCTTTCTGCGCTCCTCTTTCCCACGACACTGGACCATAATGCTTTCGTGAGAAAAGGTCTGCCTCTGACCCGGGTCTGAGGCTACTCTCCCTGCTGATATGCTGCTTCAGAAGCAGGTTTACTGTCGACCGTCTGCAGCACTGAGCAGCTTTTGTCAGAAATGTTCCTTTCATTCTTCTCTAAATCCTGAGTTGTGTGCATTTGTCATGTTTAGTGATGTTTTTTTCAGTCTTGTGTTGCTGGGAAATCAGCTCAGAGTGAGTTGGTTTTAATCCCCACAGATGTGTCAAAAAAGTTTTTAAAATATTCAGTACTAATAACCCCTTTAAATTAAAAACTTGATAAACCAAATATTCGGTTTACGTATAAAACTTTTTCAGTTGAAAAAGAAAAAATGACATGTTTGCTCTGAAAATATCTTTCTTTGGTTATAGAATAGCTGTTTGCATTTGTGACCTTCATACACCTGATTTCAATCATGTTCATTTCATTCCCTACCCTTTTCAGATGACGTCTCTTGAATTTTTCTTTATTTTTGTTCTTACCCCTTGTTCCATCTTAGATGACCCCCCCCCCTTCCATTGAGGTGTTCTCCCTACCATGACAAAGGTGGATAAAGGTGGAAAGATTTCATGTAATCCATGGACACCAGTGAAGATCACAAATCATTGAAGAAAAAAGGTTCAGAGCTCTGTCTAGTGGGTCTAGATGACCCAACTCCCAATGTTAAAGTGTCTAGGATAGAACAAGGGCTAGTGGGTCTAGATGACCCAACTCCCAATCTTAAAGTGTCTAGGATAGCACAAGGGCTAGTGGGTCTAGATGACCCAACTGCCAATCTTAAAGTGCCTAGGATAGCACAAGGGCTAGTGGGTCTAGATGACCCAACTCCCAATGTTAAAGTGTCTAGGATAGCACAAGGGTTAACCCTGAGCTCATCCTTAAAAATGTGCCTCCAAATCAGCCAATCACAGACAAGTGGGTTTGTGCTGATTGGTCAGGATTCCATCAAATCAAGGTTGCAAATCCAAAAGAGTATCTGGAAAGCCCATATTCATTGGCTCAAATATCACTATAGTTTTCTTTGGCTTGGTGACTCCATGTTTTGGCTCCTTGTTCGTTCCTTCTTCGAGTTTTGGTTCAAACTGTTGAAGTGTCATTTTATGTCCTGGATTTCCCAGATTTCAGCGTCTCTTTGAATTTGAGCTTTTATGTCAAAAGTAACTGAACTCCAACAACACCCGACCTTCAACCCGTAGCTAGGTGGGGTGTAGATGGTGTCAACAGCTGGGACACTACGCACAAGACTGTGATGGTGTCCAGGTGGTCAAGCCAGCAAGAAAGCTGGACAGACCGGCCCAATCTGGTCCCTCGGCGGAAAACTAGTGCCCACTAAGTTGCAGTGCCAAAATTCGGTGGTGCAGTGGGTAGCTCAAGTTTGGCTTCAGGTGACCATGTAGAGGTGCCAAAACTCATGTCGTCCTGCCCCTACCTGAATGTAACCATGGGGGGGTAGTTGTGTGCCGGACAAACCGGGCCCTCCAAAAACATTTACGGTCAGGGTGCGTGGCCGGAGGGCTCATTGGATTCCTGGTGGGACAATGAAATTTATTGCTGCCACTTGAAATTGATCAGCCTGACCTATCACCTTTGTCTGCGAAGGAGCAGACAAACATCCCAGAGCACTTCTGGGATATGCATCTGTCTTTGCAGCACATGAGAGGGTGATTTGGGCTGTACAGAGCTGATCACCCACCAGATTCCTCTGGTGGATAATGTCCCGGTTAGGCAACGCTACCGGCGCATCCCTCCTTCCGATTATGAAGGTGTGAAGGAACACATTAATCAGCTGTTGGAATCCCGGGTAATTAGGGAAAGCAGCAGCCAATATGCCTCCTCAATCGTACTTGTAAGGAAAAAGGATGGCAGTCTCTGTATGTGCGTGGACTTCTGTCAGCTGAAACACAAAACCAGGAAGGACGCATTCCCTCTTCCCCCTTTAGAATCGATGGTCTGGGCCCGCTGGTTTTCCACCGTAGATTTGGCCAGCGGTTACAACCAGGTCCCAGTTGCAGAGGAAGATAAGGCCAAAACAGCATTTGCACTCCATTCGGTCTCTTCAAATGGGATCGCATGCCTTCCGGACTCTGCAATGCCCCTAGCACCTTCCAGCGCCTCATACACTGGCTCTTCACGGATCAACAGTGCAAATCATTGTTTTTGTTCTTGGATGATATTGTGGTGTTTTCATCCACAGTTGATCAGCATTTGGAGAGGCTGGAGGTGGTGCTCGAACGGTTGCAGAGGGAGGGGTTGAAGGTTAAGCTGAGTAAATGTGCCTTATTTCAACAGCAGGTACGTTACCTGGGGCATATGATCTCAGACAAAGGGGTGTCCACAGACCCCAGCAAGGTTGAGGCGGTGGCCAACTGGAAACCCCCGATCCATCCACCAACTGCGGTCATTTCTTGGGTTTGCCAGTCACTATCGGCGGTTTGTGGAGGGCTTTGCGAAGTTGGCTTTGTGAAGTGGGCGACAACAGTGGAGGCTCAATTGGGGCGTGTTTGGATTTAGTTTATATTTTGTTTTGTTTTTTCTACGTTTGTGCATGCCACAGAGTGAGGTGTTTTCTGTTTTATTTTATGTTGCCAATCTCCTCCACCTGGGTCTGCCCAGTGCTCCGTTGGTAAGCCTCGGCCCTCGAAGGGTTGGTTCATTATTTGCTACGACAATTTGCCACATGTAGTTTAAATTCACATGTCCTTTAGAGCAGCAATCCCCAACTCCCGGGCCGCGGACTGGTACCGGTCCATGGGTCATTTGGTACCGGTCCATGGGTCATTTGGTACCAGGTCGCACAGAAAGAATAAATAACTTACATGAATTCCATTTTATTTTGGAATGTGAAAGTTGTTTTATTTAGAAAAATCCCCCGAAGGCGCTCGTCTCGTCACGTGATAGGATACTGTTAAAATAAAACCCAGGAACTAGCAAAATGAATAAAAAACAAATGTCTTTGGAAAGTTTCTTTGCCAAGTGGAAAAGGCCGATCCAGGAGACAGAAAAGGAGCCTTTCACTCCCAAAAAAAGAAATCTACATTTAATAGACAGTACTTCATTTTAGCACCATGAGTGTGGGAAGGGGAGAGAAGGATGACACCTGTGCCACATACGATGTCATGCCTGTCAAAATAAATGCACAGAGTACGTCATGTCACAACCCTGTTCCTCCTTCATCGTAGCATTACTACAACAATATTCCACCACGTCCAAAACACCGTGAAAACTTTCCATGACGTCCTACCGTGAACGTAAACGTGATCGGCTAAACGACTCGAGCCTCTAGAAAGAAGAAGTGCTGCTTTGATCTGCCTCAAACAGGAAGTGAGTCAAAGCAGAGGTTCTCCAATCCCAGGTAATGAAGAAGTGTGGAGAATTAAAGACCAGAAATCAGTTGTCTACTTCCATCAGACGCACAGTAAGTAAGAGGAACTTTAATGGAATAGAACAAGCATTTCAATTTATTTTGGGTTTATATGGGTTTCTTTTTGTCTTTTCTGTGAAGTTTTTATGGTCAGTTTCTTCATCAGAGCATTGTGACTAAATACTTTTGAAGATGGGATTGGAAAAGGTCCTAGATAAGTCCAGAAGTCAGTCAAAATATTCTTTGGCTAGCTTTCTGCTCCTGTTGGTGTGCATGGTCATTCCTGTGGGAGGATTCGCGCTGAAGAACTGCCATGTCAGCAGGAACACAGCTTTATGTCACAACGAAAAACTCAGTGCTGTTCCCCAAGACGTTCCCAAAACGGTCACCATCTTGGATTTATCTGGAAACAAACTTTCAAGGATCAGACGCGCAGATTTTTCCCACGTTCCTCATCTGATCCAGCTGGACCTCAACAGGAACTACATTCTACAAGTGGACAGTTTTTCTTTTTCTAACTTAACCTCCCTCCAGAAGTTAAACTTAAACCACAATAAGCTTGATAAGCTGGACTCAAACGTCTTTCATGGACTGTGGAGCCTGACAGAACTGAGAATTGCTCATAATAAGATAAAAGTTGTGTCTTCCACCTCCTTTCAATCGTTGTCAAGCTTAATGTTTTTGGATATTTCCTACAACAAGCTGCAAAATCTTACAAACGCCAATATGATCCTGGAGCAGCTGCCACAGCTGCAGGAGCTCGTCATCAAACAGAATAATTTGACACACTTTTATTCATGGGAGCTGACCAACAGATCTGTCCAACTTCATGCTGTTGATTTGAGTTTAAACCCCTTTCAGGACTTTAGGATCACCGCAGACGTTTTTCCAAATCTTTTGCGTTTCAGCATTGGATTGAATAAGAGAAAACCGTTAAAGTGGGATGTGAAAAAGACATTTCTGCGGCGAGTTTCCTCTCTGGACATCAGCCAGCTTCACCTGACTCTCAGTGACATGAGATCATTGTTCCAAGCTGTGAACCAGACGCTGACCTTACTGAGGATGAATGCCATGAAACAGAACCCAAACAAGCTCATCAACCTGTCATGCTCCGTCCCAAGCATGTCTACTCTGCAGTTCAGACGAAACAAGCTGAGACGCATTGAAGCCAGACTTTTGGAGCTGTGCACCAATGTGACTGAGCTGGATTTGGCAGACAATGACATTCAGGCCATTTCTGAGGACGCCTTCAAGTGCCTTCCACGTCTGAAGACTTTGACTTTGAGTGGGAATAAGCTTCCTTTTGTTCCATCTGCCACCCGGAATCTTCCAGGACTTTACAAGCTGGATCTGAAAAGCAACAGCATCAACAGGCTCCAATGTCAAGATTTCACCAATCAGACAGAGCTGAGAATCCTCTACCTCCAAAACAACTCCATCTCCAATCTGAAAGATTGCGTTTTTGAGGATTTGGTGCAACTGGAAATCCTGAAACTACAGAGCAATAAAATAATCAAGTTAAACAATGCTTTCAAAAGACACCTGCCAAATCTGAGATTCCTTTATTTGAGTAACAATCAGCTTGCTATGATTGAAAAAGAGGAGTTCAAAGGTTTGCGTTCCCTTCAGAACCTATCCTTACACCAAAATAATTTAGGGGACTTGAATGAAATGAGTTTTTCTGGATTAAAAAATCTTATCCACATGCAGCTAAAGGCCAACAATATTCAAAAAAAGGATCTGGACCCTGGTGCTTTTAATGCTCTAGTCAGTCTAAAATTATTGGATTTAAGCAACAACCATGTCCAATACAAGAGTGAACATCCATGTAAAGCACCTTTCTCCCACCTGTCCCACCTGGAGGATTTCATTTTCTCTGCTCAGCGCTTCCGACTTAAGTCTCACCTGCCTGTCAACTTCCTGCAGGGTTTGACAAACCTCCTGCACTTTGACACCAGGAGCACTCAGCTGGTGTCCCTGCACAAAGACACATTTAACCATACGCCCCACATTGAAAAGCTTCTGATCAGCTCAAACGACCTAAAAGCCCTCTCACCAGAACTGTTTACTCCAGTTCCAAACCTAAAGAGTCTCTACATATCAAGGACACAGCTGTCTTCTCTGGATTTCTTCATAGATGCCAACCTGAAGAAGCTGGAATTCCTGCAGGCGAGAGGAAATCAGTACTCTGACATCACAGAAGAGGTCATATTGTCTCTGCCCGCTCTGAGTTATGTGGATCTTCAGGGTAACACCTTCACCTGTGACTGTAACAACGCTCAGTTCCTCCGCTGGATCAAAACCAGCAATCAGACTCAGTTCTATGATGCTTATAACTTTTTGTGCAGAAATCCTCCAAGCTTTAAAGATAAGAAGCTGCTCAACTTTGACCCTTCATCCTGCATGGTGGACACTGGTTTCATCTGCTTCGTGTCCACCACATGTTCTATTGTCGGTCTCATGTTGGCCTCCTTAATGTTCCATTTCATGAGATGGCAGCTGGTCTACTCCTATTATCTCTTTTTGGCTTGGCTCTATGACTCCAGACATCAGAACAAACAATCCGCATACCAGTATGATGCTTTTATCTCCTACAACAACCACGATGAGCCCTGGGTGATGGACGAACTTTTGCCAAAACTTGAGGGAGAGCAGGGATGGAGGCTGTGCTTGCACCATCGAGACTTTGAACCAGGTAAGACCAGCAAGATCCCCTTCAGCAGTTTCTACATTTCACTTTGATAAACTGGGGAAAACCTGTGGGAACTGAAAAATCTGAATTTTCAGAATGTAATCTAATGAGTTACTGAATTTACATCTCAAATCTAAGACTTTCTCCTAGAAATTGACTTCCCCTGTATTCCTTAAGGTCATGGCTTTCTTCTTTTCTACCTTTTTTTTTTATCTTTGATATTTAATTTTCTGAATGAGATTTTTACTCAAATTTGTGTTTTCATTAAATTCTTGATGTTTTTGAAAGAATTCAGATGTTTCTCCTTTCAGGGCCGTTATAGCTGTAAAAAAGAAAATGAAGTGGTTTCATTTAACAAAACAGAAGGGGTCACCATAAAAGGAAGTGAAAGTGTGGCTGCGTGGAGGATTCTGCTTATACACTTTTTTTATTGTAACCCAGGCCTTAAAAAGTCCTAATGAACTATTTTAGACTTATTCGTGAGTTTTGTTTGTCTGATCTCTTGAATCAAGAAACATCTGGACTAAAGATCTGAACAAAGATACTAAATGTGAGTTTTAAAAAAGGTAGAACATTGCTGTACAGGCTTCACTTAAGGTGAGAGTTCATGTTCCAACGGTCAGGAAGAGACTTTTGGGCAAACATGGATCCATGGAGAGTTCAAATACACTGCAGAGGAACTAGAACACAGAGGAACATCTGGATCAACTTGAAAACCTCTGGACTGACGTTCTGATGAGACACTAGAGGAAATTTCTTATAGGAAGGAGAGCTTCACCAAACATTTGGTCTCAAACTGACTAGACTTTCATAAAAATGAGATGTTGGAGCAGCCTTCAGACATGGTGGGAGTAGTATGATGGTCCATATGATGCTATAACTGTAGTAACTTAGAAGTGTGTTCCAGGAATTCAGGAAAATGCCCTCCATCTTTTTTCATTAACTTTGCAGAGAAGCAATGATCCGCATTTTAATAAAAACATAGAACTTTTAGTCATAAGTCAAAGTAACATGTAATTCCCAATAAAAGTCTTGATGAAATGCAAGTGCAAATGCTTTAGACCAGGGGTGATGTTTTGCAATTTCATTTAAATTCTGACTGTGAGTAATCAGGAGATGTTCCCTTAGTGCCCTACTTGCCAATTTTAACTGCACCCCCCTTAGTACACACACCCCTCCCCCTTCAATATATACATTCCAACATAAACACACACACATGCACACACACACCCTCTCAAACACACACACACGCACACACATTTTGCAAGGAAGGTGGGACCTGGGTCCATCTGTCCCCTACCCCTTCCCTGGTGGGGGGTACGGGCCCCTTTGCAACGGCGGCCGTGTCCCCGGGGTGCCGGCTTCCTGGGCCCGGCGGTGCTCTCTCCGCGCGGTGGGGAGGTTCACATTACACCTGAGCCGGGGGTGTTCGTGTCCCTGGGGGGTGGGTCCTGGTCCTTGCCCCTGAGCGCTGGGCCCCGCCAAACTTCCAACAGTGGCCGAGCCTGGTCGGGCCATATTTACAACACCCCTTGTGGGCCCCTTTTTTTCCCCCGGGGTTCCCCCCTCCTGGGCGGGGGCGGCGGGCCCCTGCCTTGCTCCTCCCTGGACCAACCGTGGGCCGGGTGGGTGGCTGCCTGGAGCGCAGCCAGGGGGTCCTGGTTTGTACCTGGGGTTGGGGCGGGGGGATGCCCGGAACTCCTGGGTGGTGGTGGGGTGCTCGTCTGGGGCTGTGGGCGTCCTTCTCCGGTGGGGCCCTGCGTTGGGCTCTTCCGGCGCGGCGGGGGGGCTGCTTTCCTGGTTGGGTTGGGGCGGCGCTCTCTTTTTTTTGATTCCTAGTCCTATCATAACGTCTCACTGAAGTCAAATAGACTTCTCATTTCTTTCAGCTTCAAACCTTTCAAGCTCAGTTTGTGCAAAAACAATTATAGTTAAGTGAAACTGAGACCCAGAGGCGTCTCTTTCTGATCAGAGCAGGATTATGAAAATTCTTCAGCTCAGGTGTGTTTGACCGATCCAGTTTGTAAAAAAGGTGAAACTCTCATTTGGTCTTACAGTTAAATGGCGTATACAGTGATCCCTTGCTATAACGCGGTTTACTTTTCACGGTTTCGCTACTTCACGGATTTGCATCCTGCATTGTGTTCTGCATTCTGATTGGCTAAAAAGTCACTGCTTCTTCTCCATCTGTGCGTCAATAACGTTGCAGTTTAAAGTGTACAGGTACGTAAAACAGCTTGCCAAATTTACATTAGGTACGTGCAAATCTTCTTGCAATTTCGACTTTCTCTAAAACCCATAAAAAAAAGAGCGACAACAACTGCTTATCACTGATTACCGCGGGCTTCAAGACGGAAACACTGCAGAGCGGAGTCAGACTGCAGAGCGGAGTCAGGATGCAGCGGCTCAGTCTGAAGAGCAGTGAAATACACCTGAGTCACTATTTGTCCCATTGTACTTTGTATTTTTTTCATAATCATTTGAAATTTTCTCCTGCTTAATCCAATTACTCGGGTTGCGGGGCTAATTCCGCAATTTGAAGCCTTCTGTTCACATTGATGATTAAAATTATTCTTTGACAGTACAGTACAGAAGTTATTTGTTGAAAAAAACGTTTCTAAAGTCCTTTGATTTGTGAAACAAATGCTTGAGCCTGTAAAATGGCCTGTTCTTTCTTTTCAATGTATAATAGAGTAATAGAGTTGGTAATAGTAATAGAGTTAATTGTATATTAATTGTAAGAAAAAAATAAAGGTTTTACTTCACGGATTTTGCCTATCACGGGTTCTTTTTGGAACGTAACCCCCGCGAAAAACAAGGGTTTACTGTACATATATGGCGCTTTTCTACCTTCCTCGAAAGCCCAAAGCGCTTTACAGTCACACACACATTCACGCACTGGTGGCAGCTCCACTGCCGAACACTGGCGCCAACCTTCCACCAGAGGCAACGTGGGTTCAGTGTCTTGCCTAAGGACACTTCGCCAACCCTGGATGGGCAAGGCGAGAATTGAACCCGCAATTTTTTTACCACTATACCACGGCCGCCCCATTCTGTTTTTTATAACTCAAAGAGTAGATGCATTAGAGTCAAGTGGTTGTGATCTGAAGCAGCGATTTAAGGTCAGGGGTTATCCATCAGCTTTTGCAGCAGAACAGGCAAAAACTTTACAGGGATTTTATTTTCAGGCGATATGAATCACAAATAATCTGTGTTGCTAAAGATTTTGCCTTCACATAAGTGTCATATTTACCGTTTGGGAGAATAGATGACAAACTGATAATTAATGACGGTGTTAATAAAAAATCTGGTTTAATATTCACATTATTTAAGTAGCATATTTAGTATACTAATGAATACACTACGGAGTTAACCACTTGCAATCCACGCTACGCTAAGCTTGCAACGGAACTACTTCTACCTGGCTAAAACACAGCTAGCCTTAGCTTAGCACTTAGCATTGCTTCTACCCCTTCTGCCCCCCCCCCCCCCCCTTTTCCTGCCCCATGTGCCATATGTTCAGTGAGGATCCTGCCTCAGCACAGTGGAAGCTAAGCCGGCTAGCCAGGCCAGGCCACGCTACCAGGGCTAGCCCATTTAGCACTCCCCAGCAGCCAGCAAATACACAGAACGGGTTTGTACCGGTGGAGATGAAGCATGGTGCTAAACTCAAACTTGCCAAGTCGATGTCAGACACTATAATTTTCTCTGGTCCCCTGCCGAACTTAGTCAGTGATGAAATGTACAGCAGCTTTTCATCATTTAACTGCTGGTTAGCTAGATGGTGCCCAGAAAATTTTGTTTGTGTTGGTTTTGTCGATAATTGGAATGCGTTTTGGGGGAAGCCCGGTCTCATACGGAGAGATGGCGTCCATCCTACTTTGGACGGTGCCGCTCTTCTTTCTGGGAACATTTCTGCTTGCCTTAGTCGGTCAACCTGACAACCCAGAGACGAGACTCTGGCGCAGAGCAGCAGTGTAAAACGCTCCTCTGAAAAAAACCTCTGTAACATTAGACTGCTTCACTGCTGTGGATCAAGCGGAAAAAACATCAATTATTACGTCCTCCAAATCCTCAACTTGTCTGTTAGACCCAATTCCCACTAATTAATGATAATAAATACCTCTCTGAAAACAGGTTATGTGCCACATTCTTTTAAATATGCAGTTGTTAAACCTCTTCTGAAAAAGCCCAGTTTGGATCCTAGCAACCTGACCAACTACAGACCGATATCAAACCTGCCCTTTATTTCTAAAATCCTAGAAAGAATTGTAGTCAAGCAGCTTTACTGCAACCTACAGGACAACTGCCTCTTTGAAGACTTTCAGTCGGGGTTTAGACCCCACCACAGTACGGAAACTGCACTAGTTAGAGTCTCTAATGACTTGTTATTGGCCTCAAAAGGAACTACCGTATTTTCACAACCTTTAAGCCTGTTCACAACGGGACAAATTTCGCGCGCGATTTTCGCCGACGTTTAACGCCTCGTGACTAAACAAAGGGCACCCATGTGAGTGTGCACGCCGACGCGAAAAACGCCATGTGTAAAAGCGTCTTTTTTTTAAAAATCTCCTCGGGTTTGTTTTTTTGGTTTGACGCGCCGCATCAAAAACTATGCGACCAATGAGAATGGTGCTTTTGCACACGTGTCTGGAGCTTCTGAAGTTACAGTAAAACACAACTTGGGTGCGCTCAAACACAAAACTGTCTTGCTGAGCACACATACGTGACGGCGAAGAAGATTTACGCCAAGTAGCGTCTACACTGCCGCGAAGAAATAAGACGAAGAAGATGCACTGACACTGATGGACATTCTTAAATATCCCCCTAAAACGCTCATGATACATTTTCAGCTCTTGTACCAGTCGATAAAACCCCCCATGTTCTTCTCTTCTCGTAATTATGGGATGTACCCAAAATCGGCGTCTTTTCCGGCGTCTTTCATCATTCAACAGAACAATAATTCAATCAATAAAATTGAACTGAATTAAGTTGATAAACGCCATCACCGTTTACCCCTTTTATTTCTAGACATTCACACAGAGGACGGGTTTTTACTTTTGCACCTCTATTTCAAAGAACTTTTTTAGAGGACTCATTCACACAAAAGACTTTAAGTCTTTGTAATCCACCAGCCACCTATAACAACACCACATACATCGAGGAGTACACAGACACTGTGACGTCCTACATCACCAAATGCATTGATGAAGTGACCCATAAAAAGAACGTCATCACTCGAGCTAACCAAAAGCCATGGCTGACAGGGGACGTCCACAGGCTGCTGAAGGCGAGAAACAAGGCCTTCAGAGCTGGGGATCAATCAAGCTTGAGAACATCGAGAACCAACCTGTCCCATCAGGAAAGCCAAACAAGATTGCACACACAAAATAACCGCTCACTTAAGGGATAGCAAGGATGCTCAGAGACTATGGCAGGGCATCCAGGCCATCACAGACTACAAACCTGCACCGCGAAGCTGTGAGAGCAACACCACTCTGATCAACAACCTGAACAGCTTCTTTGCACGCTTTGAAGCACAAAACCACACTTGCCCACAGAAAACACCACCACCTCCGCACGACCAGCCTCTGTGCCTGTCTGCTGCCAGCGTGAAGAGGACACTCCACCATCAACATCCGGAAAGCAGCGGGTCCAGACAACATCCCTGGCAGTGTGCTAAAAGACTGTGCGGAGAAACTGAAGGATGTCTTCACAGACATCTTTAACATCTCCCTGAGACAAGCCATTGTCCCGTCAGGCTTCAAAACAGCCACCATCATGCCTGTGCCAAAGAAATCATCCCCATCCTGCTTCACTGACTACCGTCCTGTGGCACTGACACCGATTATCATGAAGTGCTTTGTACGACTTGTCATGTCACACATTAAATCTAACCTGCCCCCCACCCTGGACCCATACCAGTTTGCATATAGAGCAAAACGATCCACAGAAGATGCAATCTGCTCTGCCCTCCACCCAGTTCTCACTCACTTGGACAAGAAAGACTCATATGTGAGAATGCTGTTCATAGATTCAGTTCAGCATTTAATACCATAATACCACAACAACTCATCTGCAAACTGGGCCTCAGCACCTCCCTCTGCCACTGGCTGTTGGATTTCCTCAGCCAGAGGTCTCAAGCAGTTCGTGTTGGCAACAACATCTCCAACAGCATCACCCTGAGCACAGGGGCCCCTCAAGGCTGTGTGCTCAGTCCCCTGCTGTTCACCCTGCTGACACACGACTGCACACCAACCTACAGCTCCAACCACATTGTGAAGTTTGCTGACGACACAACACTAGTGGGGCTCATCACCAAAAACGATGAGACCCACTACAGAAAAGAGGTGGAGCTCCTGACCATGTGGTGCAAAGACAACAACCTCTCGCTTAACGTTAGCAAGACCAAAGAGATTGTTGTCAACTTCCAGAGAAGCCACACCCAACACCCCCCACTCACCATCGAAGGTGCTGCAGTGGAGAGGGTGAGCAGCACCAAGTTCCTGGGGGTGCACATCAGCGAGGACCTCTCCTGGACAACCAACACTGCATCACTGGCCAAGAAAGCACAGCAGCGCCTCTACTTCCTGCGCAAACTCAAGCGGGCAAGTGCTCCACCACCCATCCAGCGCCAGCCAGCCAGCAGAACCACCGGAATAGGACAAACACCCCTCCTCCACTAAGTGTTGAAGGACAAACACTTAAAACTGAACTGAGACATATAACTACCTCTGCATAATGCAACTGCACATGTAAATAACAGTTATTCCTACCAACTACCTTACCTACAACTAGTGTACCTCCCAGTACACTACCTGTAAATGCACACAGTTGGCTGATGTTGCTTTAAACAACCTGCACCTTATTTTCACATATTTATTGTTTTCATAATTTTATTATTTATCATTACTTAGAGATTAGGCCTGTTTCTTTGTTGTGCATCTGCACTTTACTGTTCTTTATGTCTACGCACGGGACAGTGAGAAACGTAATTTTGATTCCTTTGTATGTCAAGCACATGTAAAGAAATTGACAAATAAACCTGACTTTGACTTTGACTAATCACAAACACAGAAAACGATTCAGGGCTGGCCAACTTTTTCATCAGATGTCCTTGCAGGCCTTCTCTCTGCTGACTAAAGTCACAGTTGAATTTATGCAATTGAAATGAGGGGAAGTCCTGCCCAGCGCTCTGTGTGAACAGATGACAACAGAACATGCTGTGGGGAAGTGTTCCTGTCATTTCCATCAGCGTGCTCACGCTGAGGCGCACCCCTCCGATCTTGTGTGAACATAAGTTGAAGGAATGCTCCATTGTGTGCGGACCTTTTGGCCTGGATATTTCTGAGGTTCATGAACATGTTAGTCCACAGAGTGTCCTGTTTCCTCAGACGCACCCAGCGTGAAGAAACGCTGCTCCTGTTTGTGCGTGTTTTGGTACAAATGTATGAGGACGGGGGCGGGGCCTTCTGCTCAGGAGCTGCTGTGCCAGTCTGTCAGCTGTTGTGCACAGACGGTCAGAGCCCAAAAACTCACCATCCTCCCAAACACACACACATGCCATATGTGCATGAACGCAATTGAAGACAAGTAGCACCGAGAAACAAAGCTTCGCCTGTGGACCGATGGCATTAAACCCCTGACCTGCTTTTTATGCAAACATGACATTCTGCAGGTTTTTCTCACATTTTTAACACATTTATTATTATCATTGGAAATAGTTCAAGAATATTTTTTCATTTTTAAGCCTTCGGGTTACTCCAAAAAAGTAAGAGAACTCTTTCAAATGGCAAAAATAACTTTCCTAAGACATCAAATGCACACTTTTAACCTGAGATAAGGCCCAGCAAATCCCGTGCCTAATAATACCTCTAGCTAGTCAAATGCTGGCATGTTTAGATGGTATTCTTTCCATTTTAGATGAAGAGCATTGTGGTCATTCAACTTCCTGTGTGAGCCTTGTTTAATGGTATTTACTGTATTTAGGTTGATTATCGTGGAAACTATGGAGACAACTGTATATAATGATCTGTTGCAAAAACTTTGAATAAACTATAAGTTAAAAAAAAACAAAAACGTAAACAGACGTGTTCAGGCGAGTGTCAAGAGATGAGTAAGAGATGGGGACGAGGACAGATGATCTAGGACTACCACCCTTCTTATGTAATGTGTATATTAGTGTGTATTGACATGTATTGGCATGTATCAGTGTGTTTTGGTTTTGCATTGGCGTGCAATGTGTGCATTGGTGTGTATTGGTGTGCATTGTCATTTATTGGCGTGTAATGGTGTCTGTATTGGTTTAAATAGTAAATGGCATACACTTGTATATAGGGGTGTCAGGATTCTCCAAATCCTTGATTCGATTGCATTTTCGATTCTAAGATCACAGCTCGATTCGATTCTCGATTTTTACATTTATTCTTTTTAAAGCACAGATTGTCATTTTTTAAACTAGACCTTAATGCAATAGAATATCTGACCTTTGTATGCAATGTACCACACTACATTGTCAAATTTAAAACTTTTATTGACAACATAATGTTACAATAACTTATATCTTTAGTCAATTAAAAAATTAAAAATAAACTTCCATCCAGTTTCTCTTTTGTACATGCAGTCTTCTTCACAAACGATGACATTCAAGTTCACAAGACAAAAACAAATAAAATAGACATGTCCATAGTCTCTGAACAATTAAGTGTCTTAAACTATTTCTGAACAGATGAACATATACCACACTGATAACTACTTTTTATCCCCTGAGAATGATGATTGTATTTTTTCCGACCTGCTCAGACCTTCAATAACTTTCTCTTTTACATTATTGTACATGGAGGGAATCACCGTAGCTGTGAGATGCGTTCTACTAGAAGGGGCTCTAGAATGCAAATTAAATGCCTAAAACCAGAGTTTTCCACCACCGAATAAGGTTGCATGTCTGCGGCTATGAATACTCAAACGAAGACGGAAGAGCAGTTTGTGTAGTTGTTGGTTTACAGATAAATCTATGTTTTTGTGGTGCCTGCGGAGATGCCCTGCCATGTTAGTCGCGCTGCCCGTGAGCGTGCGGTAACCCGCGGCTCAGGAGCCGCATTCGGCTCTTTAGTGCTGCCCTAGTGGCTCCCTGGAGCATTTTCAAAAGTGTTTGAAGATGTAAAAAGACGGGGGAGAGAAATATATTTTTTGTTTTAATATGGTTTCTGTAGGAGGAAAAACAAGACACAAACATTCTTAACGTTTTCCAATGCTGAAATAATGTGTAGAAAATATATTGTAACACCCGGCAAGTACATCACTTGCAGTGGACGATGCGGGAGCCAAATTGTCAAAAGGGCTGTCAATCAACTTGCTGCGCTAGAGAACTGTCCGTGTCCCACACACTGCTGGAGACGGACCAGTCTCAGAGAGGAGGAGCCAAAAAGAGAAGCTGAGAGCGCAGCTTCTTACCGGCCTGTCAAGCCCAATTATTTTAAACACACCACATTGAAGATTGCACAGGTGTCATCAACCTCTCTCCCTTCCACACTCATGGTGCAACATAAAGAAACAACATAACAGGAAGAATAAACTAAGGTGGAACAACAAAACTGCCATAGAAATGAAACGTGGGCAAACAGAAACGCTCATGCTGAGCCCTAATAAGATCATCATCCCACATCCCACAATCCCCTGCTGCTAACAGACCAAAAATGCACATGACCGCCACTACAATATCAACATTTCTGTCAACGAAAATTTGTGTCATAGCCTGCGACACACGTTTTTTACTTTTAGCGGACCGCTAGGCAGGTGGCTGATGTAAATCGAATCACCGTCAGTTCCGTGCATTGCTTGATGAAGTGGAAAGGAAATATTCTGATCTCCTGCTACACAACAAAATCCGATGGCTGTACAGGGGGGTATTCCAGAAAGCAGGTTATGCTAGCTCCCACGGTAAGTTTGAGGCTAAGGAAGTTGATAACCTCAGCTTTCGGTTCCAGAAATGGAGGTATGTTTCAGGGTAGGTCAAGTTGCCATAGCAACTCATGCTCTGAACATAACCTGGTCTGGAGCAGGTTTAGTTGAAGGTTAGTTTGTTTACAGAGAGGTGAAGCAGCATGGCGTGTCCATTTGAAGATGATTTAGTGGAAGAAGAAGCTCAGATAATACTTTTTCCACCATGAGAGGGTGATAAGACCACATATGGATGTTGGAAAGAGAAACTTTTTTACTTTGATCTAACTTTGTTATTTGCTTCAGTTAAGATAAATCTTTTTTTTTTGTTAAGTCAGTTTAAAAATAACAGTTTTCAGACAGTTATTTTACTTTCATTCAAATTAATTCAATTAAGTAGGTGGAACTTTGGTGCTGCTGTTAGAGCGGCACCGCAAGGGATTGTGGGATATCATTCCCTTTGCCTGTCTGGACGGATTTTGGTTTAAGTGTGGCTCTTTGACCAAATGTGTTTAGTTGTTTTACTGTGTTTTGCCGAGTTATTTTGTCCTAGTGTGCTTATGTATCTGCACCATGAGTGAGAGTGAAGGAGGGGATAATGAGTTTAAATAGCAGCCCTACCATTTACAGCTGTAATGACAATGATGGAAAGTTCTTTCCTAAATTTAAGCACTACATGTATTTTTTTCCCGTCCTTTTTATTGTTATTAAAATGAGAATACCTGCAGGCTCAAACCTAGACATATGAGAGTTCAAGAAATATAATTAAGATGGAAAAAATATTAATTGAATTGGAGTAATATGACATTTAGTTAGATAAATACGTAAATTTGAGTTGCATAAATTATTGAGTTTTATAGACGTAAGAAATTAGGTTGAATAAATTTAACTCAATTATTTGTTACCAATAGAAGTAATTCATTTAAGTTGGCAAAATTGGATAAGTTTTATATATATATATATGCGTCACAAAGAAAATGGAAATGAGATCAGAAATTCGTGCGTTTACTTTGTCTGTTCTACTACACGCAGAAACTCACTTTCTTTTGCTGATGATGCAGCCGTGTTACTTTTTTGATGGACGTATAATCTTCATACGCCGTCATTAAAATCTCAGACTCCGTCTCACTAAAGTACAGCGCTCTCTTTTTTTCTCCACGCGTTTCCATGGTGACTCCAGAAATCGGCGATCCATTGAGAATGTCTTTGTGTACCTGCTGTGCACGTGCATTAACCCAGGGTTACCAAGTGGAGCGTAATTACGCCAACTCATATCCGGTCTTTTGGAACCGACATACCCAGAGAAAGCAAGTTCATTTCAGCCAGAGTTCAGGCTTAAAGTCAGGCTAGGTTAAACATGCTTCCTGGAATACCCCCCAGGGGTGACGTTTGGCGTCACTTTGTCGTCTGTTTAGAACACGTGAAAACGTTCCTGAAAAGCAGAGACCTGAACTACCCGCA
This sequence comes from Oryzias sinensis, assembly GCA_037389245.1. Classification (NCBI taxonomy): domain Eukaryota; kingdom Metazoa; phylum Chordata; class Actinopteri; order Beloniformes; family Adrianichthyidae; genus Oryzias; species Oryzias sinensis. The sequence continues at coordinate 152,872 of CM074504.1, forward strand.
ACTGGAAGATCCTGTGGCTGGAAAAGCTGCACGTTTTGGTATATATGTGTTGGGTTCAAACAACCTGCAACATCATAACAATTCAAAAAGGAAAGAAAGACCAACGGACAAAGGTACCTTTACGAGGAGAGCAGAGAGAGATCTACCCAGTAAACAATCTCTCTCTCCACTCTGGCGCAAATTCTGCTGCCTCCTCTTTTAATAAGTTGATTTGGGTTGTCCCTAAGTTACACATGCGCTGAGCTCTAAGGAGGGGAAACAGATAAAAACACAGCTGCAGCGCTATCAGAAAGCATTTATTACAACATGTCCATCCTTCCACAGTCTTCTCAAATCATCTCTGGACCTGCAAAGCCGTTTCTCACAGATAAACTAACACAGACCGTCCTTCGATTCATTTTAGACATAGCTAACACAGGTTCTCAGGAGAATGCTGAAAAGACGCAAAGATAAACATTTTCTCCCAAGGGTGTCACCTCCACCTTCCTGTGAAACAGATTTGGACACACACAGACACTTCTGCAAACATGATTAAATCACCTATACATATATAGCAAGGTGATGCATAAAATAAGCAAATATGAGATAACCTATATACATTATTCCAACAATATGACTGTGACAAACCTAAAGGAGCTGAATGAAAGTCTGCAGGCGCCGCGAATGCTTGAAGCTGTTCTGTCATTGGAGCGCAAGCTGACTGTCATGGGGCACGCACGTTCCATTTTTTTTGTTCGAATCCTCAAAACAAAAAATGACATCAAAAATCGGATTTCTTTATTACATTTCTTTAATTTAATTAACATAACATAATCATCATTATATCAATGAATTTAACATAATTCATTGATATAATGAAATTAAACTTGCACAACAGAGCAGTCACGTGACGCGTCGTTCTCCCATAATGCACTGCAGGGCAAATAAAAATGTAATTGTTAATAATGCTCAATATGCATTTTTAACAACTTAGTCATTTTGACAGTAGGCTAATAGCTAATATGGATACATATTGCATGTGTTGCCATCATTATAAGGCTTAAATAGGGCTTTTAATATTTGGCGGCTCCAGACATGCTTCTTTTTTGTTTGTTTTTCGTCCAATTTGGCTCTTTCAACATTTTGGGTTGCTGACCCCTACACTAGAGGCAACGTGGTGTTCAGTGTCTTGCCCAAGGACACTTTGACAAATGAGCGGCCCTGGTGGGAATCGAACCTGCAATCTTCTGATCAGAGGTAGATCGCCCTAACGCTGAACCCTGTTTGTGTGCGTAATGCAATGGGGTAGTGAGTGCAGGGTTAAAAGGAGTGGTTTATAGAGGTGGATAGGGCACAGTAAGGAGACTTACTGTTTGGTCTAAAATGTAATCAATAAGCTACATAAACGTTGGTGCATCAACCCATATTAAACTTTATTTTCACTCTTTTCCTCAACTTCAAACTGGGTTTATAAAGTCAAAAGTGACCTTTGACCTTTACCTTGCTTTCCTTATGTTCCTGGATGGATATATATCATTCTCTTAAATGAAGCTGGACTAACACCATTGGCAGCTCAGAAAAAATTTGCACTTAAATGAACTTGCAGAATATAATTAATGGGATGGTCTTTAGGCTACGTTCACACCGCAGGCTGAAACCTTTTTTTGCCCTATGCGACCTGTATCTGATCTTTTCAGTCTGAACGACACAGATCCCATCTTTTGAAATGCGACCCAGGCCACTTGGGTATGTGGTCCTGAATCCGATACGGATCCGATCTTTTGAAATGCGACCTCCGTCTGAACGGCCAGGCCACGTGTATCCGACCCGTACGTCATCAATACGTTACAAACGCCATCATTCTGCGTTGAAGTAGGCGGGAACGAGAACATAAACATCAACCATGGAGGACGATGCTGCTGAGACCAGTCAGTGGAAGGAAGCCAGGTCACCGATTTGATTTAATTTCCAGCTAAATGGCCGAGCGTGGTGTTGAACTTTTCCCGGGATTACTTTTCTTTCCCTTTCCGATCGTGGTCAGAAGCGCGGGGGACCGAAGGCGGATCCTCCTTCAGAGTTCACGTCCCCTTTCAGACCCTCAGATTCTCCAGAGCGGGTTAATAAAGAGTCAATGGCAGTTATTCTGGGGGAAGCCTTCTTTTATTACCGTTCTCTTTCCTCCATAAGACACAGCATGAATGCGCGCCCCCCACTGCCCCCCTCCTTTTTTACCTCGCTGCACGCACTCTCTCCTCTCTCTAACACACACACGCCCGCGGCCCCAGCACACACACATCCCCATTCCACAACAGTGGGTCCAGATGACCCTGGCTCCAATGCCTTAAAATGACAAGAATGTAATTGTTCTGGCTCCTTTGTGAAAATGAATGTAATAATGCAAAACAGCTCCGCTGTTGACAACACTGTTGATGACATCCATTTTTAACGTTAGCTACTTCCAAAAACGAGTGACATCGTTCACCGTTGAGGACAATTCTGCGCATGCGGGTCACTTCTGGGTCATTTCACAGTCACACAGGAGATCACTAAAGTTCACATTTAATTGGAAATGTGAAGGGCTTTGCAAAAAATAAATAAATAAATAAATAAAATTTGAAATTGAGCCTTAAGCCCTGCAGTGTGAACGTAGCCTTATTGCGATGTGTCATTTCCTGGCAAATGCTTCTGCAGATGCCTTTATGAGTTACTACATCATGAACCAAGCTGTATGTGTGATCAATCTGAGATTTAGGTTAAAAAACAAAAAGACTAAAAAAAATTGTTAAAGGACTAAAAACAAACATTTATCCATTATGTGTTGTTGATAATAAAGTGTAAAATCTGATGAATCACCCGTTCTACACTGGTGCAAATAAGACTGTTGTGTGTAATATTTGCACAGACTGTGTTTTTCTGTGTGTTGAGAGTTTTCCAATGTTCATGAAGGCCTTTTGGGAGCAGAATGAATCAGCTCAGCTACTGAATGATGCATCAGCTCCAAGCTGATCATTGCCAGATAGAAACTATTATTTTTCAGACATTTGGGTTGCTTGCTTGTTCCTGCACTTCTCCAGCGCCGCTGAGCTCGGATCGACTTTAACGTTCAGATTTGTTGAACAAAAATTTAGAGGGGATATATACTCGTTCTTTTTGAGCACATGTGCTCAGAATCACATATGAACAATATTTCATATGAAATAAATGTTTTACATTTAAAACTATTTGAACAGTTTTTTAATTAAACTACAAACAATCCCTTTGAAAAACGATCAGTGCATAAAATTTATGAATCTGTGTTGTTAAGTGAAGATTTAGTCAGGGTTAACAACCCAAACCTCATCCATCCATCTTCTTCCACTCATCCAGGACCGGGTCACGGGGGCAGCAGTCCAAGCAAATATGCCCAGACTTCCCTCTCCCCGGCCACTTCCTCTAGCTCTTCTGGGGGGCCAGACGAGAGACGTAGACTCTCCAACGTGCCCTGGGTCTTCCCCCGGGCCTCCGCCAAGTGGGACATGCCCGAAACACCTCCCCAGGGAGGCGTTCAGACCAAACGTCCAAGTAAGTCAACTGGCTCCTCTGGATGTGGAGGAGCAGCAGTTCTACTCTGAGCTCTCTCCGGATGACCGAGCTCCTCCCCCCGTCTCTAAGGGAGCGCCCAACCTTGTTCTTTAGGTCATGACCCATCAGTTTAATTTCATAGTCTTTTTTCTTTTGTTAGCTCTAACCTGTTTGGTTACTTCTACTTATCTTAGCAATCAGTTGACAGAGCAGTCAGTGACTCTGCCACTCCCACAAACAGATGAATGTGAGGCTCTTTTTTTCTCCACCTCCCATTTTTGCCTTTTTTTTGCTTTTTTCCACCTTTCGCTACACTCACAGTCATAAAGACAGCTGTGAAAACGACATGATGACTTCTATAGTAACTTTCAGAGCTGCTAATATCTACTTACTGAGGAGCGGGTCTCAGAGCAGAAGCTGCTTCCAGTGGGTCTAAACCCAGAACTGTTAGGTTCTGTTTGGGTCCAACTGGCCATTATTACCAAATGCAGTTGTTTGAAGTCAGATTAAAAAAATGTCTGATGACGTGGAAAAAATGAGACATTAGAGCAGTGAAGATTTAATATCAAAAGCTAAAGCTAAAAGAGCGATTTTAACATTAAATTAATTCTACCTGTTGGATTTGATAAAACACAGAACAGCGAGACGAGAGAAGAACCCATCCTCAGACCGGAACTTTATCTCTTTAGGTCATTTTCTTCTAGAAAGCTTGAAGACTGACTGAGTGACTACTTTTTGGAGCAGGCCCCCTAGTGGCCACAAGCGGAACTGGCATGGTTCCTTAAACCCGCCGCTTTTTGGACAGAAAACTTCTCAAATCCCAGAATTTCGGCTGCCGAAATGACTCTTCGGTTCTGGTCTTAAACACGATCCCTTCACCCTGTCCTTGCGCGTGCGTGTGAGCAGCTCACCTTTCATCCAGTCCACCACCTGGCTCGTGCTCCATTTGCTCACCGGCTCCATCACCAGCGCCATGGAGGAAACTTTGCGCAGACTCTCCGTGGCGCAGCGGGGGCTAAGTCAAAACGTTAGAGACGCCCCCCCATCTTCTCCCAGTCAAGCATCCCGTTCACCGTTCACGCCGGAGTCCGGTGCATTCCGCTCCAGTCGTGTCTCTCTGCGTCAGTCCGGTCCTGCTGAATGCGCGTGCATGGGCGCGCATGTGCCCAGCCGCGCAGCCAGCAGCGGCGTGGGATCGAAACTCACGCCGGACTCGACACGAAGCTCACCTCCCTCTCCGGATACGGTTTATCCGCGCATGCGCCCGGTGAGTGGCGGCGCGTTCACGTGTGTTTCCCCGTGGAGCGCTCGTGCTGCTCTAGCTGAGGGTGGAGAACAAGTTTGCTCTAAACTCCAGGAAAACCAGGGAGATCATTTTCAGGAAGCGTGGCACCGACGCAGCCCCCTCCATATTAATGGAGAACATGTAGAGCAGAGGTGTCCAAATGCAGGCCTCGAGGGTGGGGTCCTTCATGTTTCCCAACCAACCTGCCTTTGAAGCTCCTTATTGGCTAATCACACCTGATCCAGGTAATCAATACGGCAGGGATTCTGGAAAATCACCAGGAGGCCTGGATTTGGACCCCCCCTGTTTTTGCTCATCTGACATGTTCATATCTGTACAGATTACTCTGCACATTACAGACATTTGATATATTTGCACATTTCCTTTGTGCATATTGATATTTTTTTATTATACTTTGTTAGATTTATTTTTTCATTGGAATGGTAACTACTCCGATTTCATTGTGGGCAGTGACAATAAATGCATATTTATTCATCTTCCTGCTCTGGAACCGCTGAAGGTAGACCCACTTTCTTTCTAAAGGTTGGTTGCTGGATTGAAACCGATTTCCTCAAAGCGCTACATCAGACAGAGAGCTGCATTGGTTCTGACTGTCCCAAACTATGTGATCCATTCACTGCGAAGACAAACCGCCAGAGCTGCTGGACCAGCATGGAGGATTCATGTTGTAGTCCTCAGTTTTTCCAGCAGAGGGCGACAGAGGAGAGGAAAACTACTGATGGCATTCCAGCAGAACCCTGGGGTTTGGAGGGCGTGTACTTACTTTTGCAAATGATGTGGTGTTGGTGCCTGAGAAAAGTATCAAGCTATGGGTTGATCTTTTCTGGATGGGACGCCCCCCCTTTCGTGTGAAATATAGTGCATAGCTTGTATAGTATAGCTTGTATAGCTTCTGTAGTGTGTTTTCCAACACTCAAAGGAACCGAAATATGTTCATTAGTTTTAATTAACAGCCATAGTTATAATTAACTATCTGCCTCTTTTTAGCACAAATACAGAACTTTCCAGATGTTTAAACTTTCTTCCTCCTCAGTTTAGATTCACCTCCAAAGAAACATCATTGAAATTTAAGTTTATTTGTTTTCATTAGAAAATATGTTTCTGTGCTTCAAAATGACCTCACTTACTTCTGAAATTCGTAGTGTTGTCTTGGTTCGAAGGTAAATGAGCAAAATAATATTTTGGGTCTGATAATAAACATTTCAAGTCACTTTTTCTTAAGTAGCCACTTTTCTGTAGCCACGCCTCTCGTTTGTGGGTTACAGCCCCAAAAGACCTCAGGCGTCTCAGTCCGGACCCGTGTGGGGTTAGGAACAGTGACATCCCGCCCTCGGGGAAGCTGGAGCCTATCCCAGCCACTGTGTGGGGTTCACCCTTGATGGTTTGCTATCACAAAGACAGACACAAACACGCACTCATGTTCACACTTGATGACAACTTAGAACAAAACAGGCAAAAATGTTCCTATAAGACACTTTCCAAAACCAGGTGAAAAGAAAGACATTTGTGTGTCTTTTCTTTGTAAAAAATAACAATGAAACTCATATTATGGAAATTAAAGCTAAAGCTGCTTGGGGGAGCCAATACCGTTGGTAGTACAGTGTACATGAGCTACACAGCTGACAGAAGGGCAGCATAACTGAATGAACTCAGTCAAGAGCAACACCAGAAAGTCTAATATTTACAGACAGTTTACACTTTTCAAAGATAAAAACTCAGTGATGAACAGATCACCAGAACATAAGATCTCTTTTTTACAAATATCTTACATTAAAACATTTCAATAAATTATTAATGAAGATATATGCATACTATAAATTGAACATAATGCTGTACTCTGGGAGTATTGTTGGGGAACGTCAGGAACCCAGAGGTGGACCGTGTGAGTTCTTGATTACCTTCTCCCATAAATCCACGTTTTTCTGTTGGGTTTGAGCGGGACAAACATCAATGAAAGAACTCTGAACTGCAGTGAAATTCCAGACATTCATCCGACCTCTACAGGGACTGTTTGTCATCACAAAGTCAATCATTTCCATCCTGGCAGCTGATGGGATCCAAAGCTCAGCCACTCTATTTGTGTCCGTTTGTGTCTGACGTCAAAGACTTTAAAGTTTTTAAAAGATCTGCGAGTCACACATTTTTCCTTTAATCTTCTCCAGTTGAATTCCAGCTATGGTGATTTTTCTAAGTGCTTGCATTTCACATGATACATTATCAGCAGACACTTTCATGGCCTGATGCTGCCTTCTGCTGCAACAAACACACAGTTTTAGTGTCAACGTTCAGCCAAAGAGT
>CM074504.1:164550-233126 GCA_037389245.1 Oryzias sinensis
GTCCACACAGGAGGGGTCTCACTCCCAGAAGGAACAATAGCAGACATTGAGGACAGTTACAAGTACCTTGGAATTCCGCAGGCAAATGGCAACCTGGAGCAGGCAACAAGGAAAGCTGCAACAGCTAAATACCTCCAACGAGTGAGGCAAGTCCTGAGAAGCCAGCTCAATGGCAAAAATAAGACCCGGGCAATAAACAGCTACGCGCTGCCAGGTATCAGATACCCTGCAGGAATAATAAGATGGCCAAAGGAAGAGATACAGACCACAGATGTTAAAACATGAAAGCTCCTCAACATGCATGGAGGCTTCCATCCCATATCCAGCACCCTCAGACTGTATGCCAGCCGCAAGGAAGGAGGCCGAGGACTAGTGAGCGTAGAAGCCACTATCCAGGATGAAACATCCAAGATGCATGAATACACCAAGCTCGAGACCCCAACTGATTTTGTGCTCAGTGAATGTCTCAGGCAATGGAGGGCAGGGGATACAGTGCTGGAGGACAGATCCTCATGGGAGGACAAACCCCTGCATGGGATGTACCACCGGACCATAACTGAAGTGGCTGATATCAAGAAGTCTTACCAATGGCTAGAAAGGGCTGGCCTACAGGACAACACTGACGCGCTCATCCTGGCAGCTCAGGAACAAGCCCTGAGCACCAGATCCATAGAGACTCAGATCTACCACACCAGACAAGACCCAAGGTGTAGGCTATGCAAAGAAGCGCCTAAAACAATCCAGCACATAACTGCAGGGTGTAAGATGCTGGCAGGGAAAGCATACATGTGAACATACAGTGGCTGGAATAATATACAGGAACATGTGTGCAGAATATGGACTGGAAACCCCAAGGTCAAAATGGGAAACACCTCCAAAGGTGGTATAGAATGAGAGGGCAAAGATCCTGTGGGACTTCCAGATCCAGACTGATAGAATGGTAATGGAGAACCAACCAGACATTGTAGTGGTGGATAAAGAACAGAGGAAAGCCATTGTGGTTGATGTGGCAGTGCCAAGCCATGGGAACATCAGGAAGAAGGAACATGAGAAACTGGAGAAATACCAGGGACTCAGAGAAGAACTGGAGAAAGCCTGGAAAGTGAAGGTGACAGTGGTGCCTGTGGTAATTGGAGCACTGGGGGCAGTAACCCCCCAGCTGGAGGAGTGGCTACAACAGATACCTGGAAAGACCTCAGACCTCTCAGTCCAGAAAAGAACAGGAACAGCTAAGATCCTGCAGGACCCTCAAGCTCCCAGGCCTCTGGTAGAGGACCCCAGCTTGGAGGCGAAACCACCCGGGGAAGGGTGAGAGGGACGTTGTTTTTTGTTTTATATATATAAATTCAAGTTATGCAAATATCGGCTGGTATTGATACTGGCACCAATATATAGCCCATCCCTAGATTGAACTGTCTTGGAGGAGCTTCCATGTTTCTAACATCCCTGGTTTCCAAAGCAGCAGACTGAAGATCTGCTGTTCTTGACGCTTCAGTCCATTTAAAACATCTGAGCTGCTATTTCATGAATCTTTCCAACATGCAGAAATCAGAACAAAATCTGATTTTGTTAGCTGTGTTTGATAGAGAAGAGGAGGTTGTTTGTGGGAGTTTGGCTCGCTGCTGTTGCGAAAAGTGTGCCTCTGTGGGAGTTAAGTGTGTGAGTCAGCTCTGAATCATGCCTTCTGCAGCACTAGCACACCATGCTGTACTTTAGCGTGCCAGCACGGATACTGTACAGAGATACAGGTGTGAGTGTACAGACTCATTATAGAGCAAACCCACACTGGCATTTACAGCGATCTCATATCAATTTATAGAAAACCTGGGTGGGAAAATTTATTATTTTCCTGCAGCAAAAACAGCTCTATGGAAAATGAGTCCAGTTTTTCTGCTGCTCCTGAGTGAAGTTATTCCCAGAGGTTTGAACTTAGATCTGATAAATTCATATAGACACGGCTGGCTGTGCGCATGTTCTCAGTCTACAAGAACTAAAAGGAAAAATAATTAAATAGGAAATGATACATAAATATTTGTAAGTAAGTACATTTTATCTGTACAGCACCCTTCACAGATAGAAGTCACAAGGTGCTTCAGAGGTTAAAATATGTATATATACAAAACATAAAAGATAAAAGGCATAAACCACATAACCCCAATAAAAGCAGTTTTAGTTCAAATGTTTTGCAAAAATAAAACTTTTTTAGTTGACTTTTAAAAGAATTCAGAGTCCAGGGAACGCAGGGACAGTGGAAGCTCATTCTAGAGTTTGGAAGCGACACCCTGGAAGGATCTGTCTCCTTTAGTTCGGAACCGTGTGGGAGGGACCATCAGCAGGTTCTGATCCGCAGACCTCAGTGCACCAGATGGTCTGTAGGGGCGATCAAATCAGAAACATATGGAGGTGCTTGAGAATGAAGGGCCCTAAAAGTCAAAACTAAGATTTTGTACTGATAACGGTAAGCAACTGGGAGCCAATGAAGAGCTTTGAGGATAGGGGAGATGTGATCTCTTCTCTTGGTGCGGGTCAAGATCCTCGCAGCAGAGTTCTAGATCAGCTGCAGGCGAGACAGCTCCTTATTCAGACAGGAAAACAGACTGTTACAGTAGTCTAGCCTGAAGAAACCAAGGCATGGATAAGAAGTTCTAGATCTTCCTATGACACCATATTCCGTAGTTTAGAAATGTTCCTCAACTGGAAGAAACAGTTTCTGATCAGCTGTTTGGAGTGCTGCTCCAGCGACTTATCTTTGTCAAAAATGACAGATGAATTTTTTTAAATGAATGTAATTTTTTATTTATCATTCCAAAAGATATTAAGTAGGTAATTCATAAAATAAAATAAATATTAATTGACTGAAACCGTTGAAACTGTTTAATAACAATTTAATATAAGGTTGTTTTTTTTATCTCTACCCCCCATACCAGATTTATGCAGAAGATTCAGTTCTGTCATACCTATAAACAGCATAGTTCAGCTGATACTTGAAAAGTGTTGATAATTAAAAGTTGCAAGTTTTATTTGTTGAACAACAAAACATGTAAAAATGAAAAAAAAAAATTTAGCTCCAAAATATTTTTCACTTTTATATTTTTACAAAGATTATTAAAGTAACCTAAAGATCAAAGCGCTTGTATTGTTTTTGAATTTTGGTTAAATATTTGGGGTTTTATTAATGTTGACTTTGGTGCCGTAAATAATCAAAGACCCACTCTCCCAGTCTGACCTGAGGACCGTAAAACCCCTTGGAACCTTCTGCAGCTTGTCTCATAAACCGACGCAAATAAAACTGATGCAACGCAAAATAATGCAATGCAAACCGACTCTAAGCAAACAAAAGTCTTTCATTATTCGCCTGAACCCGGCATGGCACTCACCAGAGGCCTGCGCACAAAGAATTTAGCTGGTGAACAAAAAGTTATTTATTTTTTTATGCTTGTCATCAGTTTTATGAAATGGGATTAACTTTAGCAGTTTTCATACCTTTCTGGGAAAATACTTGTTTAAAGGCCTTGCTTGATGCTCCTGATCATCAGGATTCCACATGTGAATTAGCTGGAATGGTTCCCTTTGTGCTGCTGAGCATTGAAGCCACACCCACTTTGGTTGGTGGGTCTTCAGGGTGACTGGCAGCGATACGCTGATGATGCCCCGCTCGTCTCCCCGTCTGCTGCTGTGACCTGAACTGCCTCAGAGTAACACTCTGCCAGCCAGCATTGTTCTAATCAGCTTCACTTCTGCTCCGTCTGCTGCGAGTAACACTCCTTTAACTTTGAGGAAAGCAGACGCCTGCTTTGTGTGAAATCTGTGCTACTGCTGGCAAGAACAACCCAACAACCAACACAGTAGGGGTTTGGAAACACTTACTGAAGAGGGAATTTCATACGTTTTCACTCTGGTTTTCTGGTAATGCAAATTGTCCTGAATCTGACTCATGATAACAGTATTTGTGATAAAAGTAATGAAGATGATAGAATGAAGCTGCAGGAACACTTGTCTTTGTTTGCAGGAATGAATTCTTTCTGACAAGAAAAACAGAAACATTTTAGCTTTACTTTCATTGTCACCATCAGGCTCTCCATTTAGTTTTACTGTTTATTAAGAACAGATCAGTAATTGAATTGAATTTGTTGCATCAAGTACGAGTAGAATGAAACTGCTCTTTCACAGATGGGGAGAAAAGGGAAAACACCTGAGAAAAACAGTTGAGCCAAAATAAGCAAACATTTGCCCTTTTTTGCTCTCATCAGAGCAGAGTGTTTGTGAAAGAAAAAAAACATAAAATAGGATATAAAATAGTACACCATCTCAGCCTACTGCAGCTTCAAGGAGCATCCCACTCCCACATTGTACTGGGGAGTAAGAAGACAGAGACAGCCTAAGGACCACAGACCCCAGCCTTCACAGCCAGACTACATTTCAAACTTCAAATTTAAACTTTATTGATTTGTATAGCGTCTTTCATTTCGATGAAAAACACAAAGCGCTTAACATAAAAGCAGAAAAAATAGTCATAAAATATCAAAATTATTTAAAACAGAAAACACAGGAGAATCGCACGCAGATGGGACCCCTCCCTAACCCAGATTCCTCCCTCCATCCACCCAGTTCCCCCAGTAGAACCCTGAACAAAAACGAAGAACTGCAGCATAAAGAAAAAGTCTGGCTTGGTTCTGCTGTGAGGAAACATAAATAAAAGCATGCATTAGCACCTCTGTGCTGCAAGAGAGAGGAACGGGGGGGGGGCTCTGGCAATGTTTTTAAGATGATAAAATCCTGTTTTCACAATGTTTCTGATGTGAAGAATAAGACTCAGCTCAGAGTCAAAAAGTACGCCCAAGTTTCTCACACAATGAGAAGGTTTAAAATTCCTAAGTTTGGGTAAAATCATCTCTCTTGTCTTCAGAACCAATTATCAAAACTTGGTTAAGCTGCAAGAAGTTTTCTGCCATCCACAACTTTATGTCTAAACCTTATGTCTAAAATGTGAAAGTCAACGCTTCACAGGTGAGAGTCTACATATTTGGATGATGTTGCTGTCTGTGGCGGTGTCTCCTGATAACATCCCCAAGAGGCAACATGTAGAAATTAAAAAGTATTGGACCTAAAATTGAACCCTGGGGAACCCCACAACTTATTTCACGGTTTCCTGAGAACTGAGTATCCATACTTACAAAAAAGTGTTGATCTGTGAGATAGGAGTGAAACCAGTTAAGAGCAGTTCCTGAGAGGCCGACCCGACTCCTAAGTCTGTCAATTAAAATCTGGTGATCCACTGTATCAAAGGCGTCACTCAGATCCAGCAGCACCAGAACAGAAAGTTTCTGCGAGTCATAATTATGTCTGAGATCATTTAAAATTTTTAAAAGGGCCGTCTCAGTACTGTGATTTGTCCTAAAACCAGACTGACACTTTTCAAGAACATTATGTTCACTTAAAAAATCGTGTAATTGAATAAAAACAAGTTTTTCAATAATTTTACCTATAAATTGGTAAGTTGGATACAGGTCTGTAATTGTCCATTATAGTTGGGTCCAAGTTACTCTTCTTCAGAAGGGGCCTCACCACCACCGTCTTACAGGCAGAGGGGATGACACTCGTCTGTAGAGAGCAGTTCACTATGTTTAAAATCTCTGACTCAAAGAATCCATTCATTTTTTTAAAAAAAGAAAGAGGAACCAGACAGGGTTGCCCACTCTCTCCTTCTCTTTTTGCTATATTTATTGAGCCTCTAGCTGCAGCAATAAGACAGAATTAGAACATTAAAGGAATTAAAACCAAACACCACCACTCACCTTTGCACTAATAGTTTGCATGATTAAATGAATGAAATATTTCACACTAGTTGGTTTAAAGGCATAGGTATGGGTGTGTGAACACTATCTGTTTTGTCTACATGTTGACATGTGGACATTTTTGCAGCTAGCAGGTGTGTTGATAACATTGGAGTGTGTGTGGACAGGCCCCGCCCTGTGAGATTTGTACTACATTTTAACCTTACCGTAATGATAAACAACCAGTAAACCTGTCTGCTCTATGCTACTTCATGGTCTTATCCCCCTTCCCCTCCCACCATCACCCCCCCCCCCTCTAACGTCCCTCTCTCTTCTTCCCCTCTTTCCTTTTCCGTCCGGTCCAACACCAAAGATTTTCAAACATGATTGAAATTAATAAAGTTTGGCCTCAATTACAAAAGGGGTTTATCCAGACATACCTCTGGTTTGTCAGAAGATTCATAACCCCTCTTGTTAAAGTAAAATATGTCCAACACAAGAGGCCCTCAGCTCTCATCTGTCTGCCCAGCTGTTGGACAGGACAAGACATGATAGATTTATTAAAATCTTTGTTTAATAAAAAATCAATTGTCTTAAAAAGAAACCGGCTGCTTAACTTCTTCTGCGCTCTTGACTTCTTTGCTGTCAGAATGTCTCTCTCTCAGATGATGCCTGTTTCGTCTTAACTTTTGTCCTCCAGTTGTTGTGATGTGATAACTTCTGTTTGTCTCTGCTGGTTGGGTAACTGTTGCTGGTTTCCAGGAATCATCTTCTAGCTGGTAAGAAATGGTTGTACCTGCAGATAGTGGGGTGAGAGGTTTAGCACATTTGTTAAAGAATGTCTGTAGACACTGCTGACAAACTTCTCTCTTCATGCACACACTTTCCTGACAGGAAACTTGTGGCTTCAGCTGTTCAGGTGTGTTGGGAGGTATTGAATGTAATCTGCGGCGTATGAGTAGCTGTGCTGGTGAGTAAAGGTTGTCAACTGGGGTGTTTCTGTATTCAATTAAACTTAGATAGGACTCTTTTCCTTCTGCTCTTGCTTTGTCCAATATGCGTTTTGCAGTTTGGACAGTCTTTTCTGCAAGTCCATTGCTCTGTGGATCGTGGGGGCTGGTTGTGGTGTGTGTGAATCCTAATGTCTCTGCAAAATGATTAAATTCTTTTGATCTGTAGCATGGTCCATTGTCACTTATGACGATTTGTGGAATTCCGTATCTTGCCCTTGCTGCTTTGAGTTTGGCAATCACACCTGCTGAGGTACAACTGTAAAGTCTTTCCAACTCAAAATACCTGCTTAGGTAGTCGACTATGACAATGTAGTCTCTTGAGTTCAAACTAAACAGGTCAGTCTCTATCACTTGCCATGGTCTTTCAGGTATCGAATGTGACAATAAAGGTTCTCTGGGTTTGAGCTGCGGCGCTCTTGGCATATGCGACATGCCATGATTGCCTCTTTGATTTGTTTACCCATTTGGGGCCATAACAATATGTCTCTGGCTCTGCTTTTGCTTTTTTCGATTCCCATTTGACTTGAATGGATACATTCAATCATGGCTTCTCTCAGTTCCTGTGGAATTATTATTTTGTCACCTTTAAATAAAATTTCATGCTGATGCAGGAAACAGGCCTCCCACATCCTGAAAGACCCCACTCACCCCTCACACCCTCTGTTCTCCCTGCTCCCCCCAGGCAGGAGACTGAGGAGCATGAAGAGCAGGACCACCAGACTGAGGAACAGTTTCTTTCTTGAACCAGTCAGACTGCTGAACTCGAGTTGATCACTGCAAACCCCCCCCCATGGGCAACTAGCTAATTCTCCAGTGCAATATCACAGGACTATGCAATACTATGACATACTCTCCACTGTGCAATATGCGACATATTGTCTGTGCAATACTCAACAGGAACCAACACCGTATCGTATTGATATTATATTATTTATTTGTGTCTCACTGTAAACGGCTGGCCCGAACCTAATTTCGTTTTATCGTGATAAAATAACAATAAAGATTCCTGATTCCTGAAAGATGTGGTGCAAACTGGCCAGATATGTGAACTTACCGAAAACTGTTTCCAACTCTGTCTTGTTCTGTGGTGCTTGCATTTCTTGGACTGCTTATATTTTCTGTGGGTCCGGTTTCAATCCTTGATGTGATAACGTGTGTCTGAAGTAGCGTACCTCTGGCACAGAGATGTGGCATTTGTCAGGATTAAGCTTCACACCTCTTTCCCTTGTGTGCTGCAACATTGCTCTTAGGTTGCGATAGTGTTCCTGCTTGGTTTTTCCAAAAACCAGGAAGTCATCCACTATGGCAGCGACACTGTCAAGAGCCTCGCATGTCTCATCCACACACCTCTGGAACTCATCCTGTGCTGAAATGATGCCAAATGGTAGCCTGAGGAAGCGGTATCTACCAAACACAGTGTTAAATGTGGTTAACAGAGAAGATTCATGACTCTGTCTGATGTTCCAGTAGCCTGATCTGGCATCTAACACACTGAAATATTTTGCTCCTGCAAGCTTTGATGTGACATCCTCAAGTGGGGGAAGTGGGTAATAAGGTCTCTGAATTAGAGGGCTGCATTGGGATCGGGTCCCGCCGGGTCCCGCGGGACCCAACCCAAATCTCGCGGGATTGGGCGGTTTGGATTGTGCTGCGGGCGGCAAAAAATAAACCCCGCGGGATCAGTGCTGGTATGAATATCTCATGAATATATATTAGCGGACTACGTTAGGCTGTGCAGCTGTTGGTTTCTTATGTACTGAAGCTCCGTGAAGGCACCAGGTAGAGACGCCCAATGGCCTCTGTCATGTAACCTGATGTTGGGGGTGTGCAACGCCCCGCCTCTTACTAAGAGCGCGCTTCAGGCCGTCTGTCTGCGCGAGCACATGCACACTTTTAACCGAACAGGATTTGTGAAAATATATTTAATATTTAAGTTGTACATTACACAAAGAGGAATGCATGAAAAGATGAGGCTGGAGGAGGACATGAATCTCTTTAATAATATCAATAAAAATACGTGTTTTTTCCCTGCGGGACGGGAGACGATACAAAATCAATGCATCTCTATTACTGTGCGGGACTAAATTCTCTGAGTTTTGCGGGAGCGGGCGGGAGTGTAACGCATACGTTGCGGGAGCGGGCGGGATTGGTCAAAAATTCAGCGGGCGCGGGCGGGATGAAGAAAATAGTCCCGCGCAGGGCTCTACTCTGAATTGCCTTGTTTAGTGGCCTGGGGTCTAGACATACTCTGAGCTTTCCTGATTTTGGTTTTTCGACGAGTGCATTCACCCATGCTGTTGGCTCAGTGACTTTGCAAATGATGCCATACTTCTCCATGCTTTCAAGCTGTTCTTTAAGCTTACTCCGCAGAGCAAAAGGTATTCTGGGGGAGGACACACAACTGGTGTTATTTCTGGATCAATGTGAAAATTGCATTCCCCTGTAAACACTCCTATGCCCTGATACACGTCTCTAAACTCCTCCAAGTGGTTTTGTGAGTCTGCGTCGCATATGCATGAATACCATAATTCTGTAGCTTATGAAGAAATGTTTTAATATGAAAACAACTTTCCCCAGTGGACAATTAGTACATCTGTCCGTCTGTCTTTCTGTCTGTCTGCACCTCTATCTGCTCCTCCAGACGGACATATTAACGAGAATATCAGTTTTGTACATTATTTCGTTCTGTTGACTATATTATTTATGAGGATGAATTGCACAACATGCCAATATTGTAGAACATATTTCACTTTTCTTTTTCCAAATATGTGTTCATTTGAATTTCTGTTGTAATTTCCGTTTGATTTTTTTGTTTGTTTCTCTGCTGATCGATCAAACGGTGTTGGTGTAGCTGTTAATTGTCAGACTTGCTTTGTGAAGTCTTCATGTTATTTCTGAGAGGCAGGATTGTCATTTTCACTTTCACGTGTTTCTTCCATCTGCCGACGGTGTCGCCGTTTCTCATTTCACCCGTTTTTGTGCCTACGCCTGGGTCAGAGCGTGAAGGACCGCACATTTTCCCGTCAAGTTTGCTTTTTATAAATCTCAACTATTGCGTAGAGAGTGGCGTACGCCTTCTTTTGTGCATACGCAACCTTTAGAAATGAGGCCCCTGGTCTTCATGTAGGTCCTGTGGACTCCTGGCCTCCACTGCAGAGCTGTTGTTGGTGTCCGTGCGCTCCCACCCATTATTTTTACTGCCACATATTTGGATGATGTTGCTGTCTGTGGCGGTGGAATGGGCTTAAGCAGGAAATTCTCCAAACCACGGAAGGGTCTGAGACAGGGAGCGGTTGGTGCTGATGGAATGCTGCAGATGTTGGATGTACTTAGACTGCAGACACAGAGAATTTCCTCTATCAGAATAGATTTTTCTCTGAGCTCCAGTCCAAGTTTCTGAACAGTTTTCTGAAGTTGACAGTGTCCTGGGTTATAGAGTTGTCACACACGACAGTGCATGAAACTCCATCTGGTGGAGCGGCAGCCATGTTGTCATACAGCAACTGTAACAGATGTTTAAGAGTCAAAGTCCAGGCATGTTCAGCTCTAGACCGGTCAGATTAGATTATAATGTTTGGCGTTAGCAGACTTGTGTCCCTCACTGGTCTGACACACCTTTTGATCTTAATTTGAGATAATTTGATCCAGATTCTTTCTATCCGAACATAAAGATTCTCTAAGTTGTCATCCACGTTCCATACAAGTTCAGAGGTCACAAGCACTCTGCCCTGTTCATTAAAGAGGACATAGAAATGTGACTGTCGGCGTGAGTTTCACCCGCCCGGGGTGCCTCTGTACAAAGTCCGCCTCTTCCTGTTTGATGCTCTGAAACTGATCAGAAATCCTAAAATCCCAGTCACCAGAAACCCAATAATCAAACAAATAAAGAAAAGTACATCTTCAAGGTCTTCCTCAAGTAGCTAGAAGAGACAAATCAACCTCCTCTGGCCCCATAGGTGGTTAGTGTATCCATCAAGTCCCATCCGGGCAGGAAGTGTCTGGTTTCCGTAACGCGGAGCATCCTATCAAATCTAAAAAAGGAAAAGAACAGGTAAATTATGCATTCATGCAGAAATTATGTTATGAATCTACAGCAGCTGCATAAAAGCTGCAAAAATAAGAATCTTAAATGTTTTTGATACATTGATGACCGTCAATAGAGACCCACTCTGATGAAAATTGTGTTTTTGTGTTTGGTCTTTTCAGTATTTCTTTGTTCAAAATCAGGTGCAGACAAAAAAGATGTCATTAAAAAATCTGAAGGTGTTCAGCGGGCCACAGTCTCCCTGCTCTGCTCCATTCTGATCAAGCACTGTCAGGAAAACAGATCCATGAACGTCTTTGTTTTCCTGGTCTGAGCTGGAATCTGGATCAGAACTGGACGGCTGGATAGCTACGATACTGCTGAGGGGGGGTTAGGGGCTGTGAGCTAGCTGGAGAGTGTGTAGATTGCACAACAGATTGATGATGGGAAGGAGGGGAGGGCGTACTCTACACCAACAGTCCTGCCCACAACTCAGAGGTGAAATTCTAATAAACTACCGCTCTGCAGAAACTATGTCCTAGAAACGAATTTAGCTAAAAACGGCATAATTATTATTAAAATACCACTGGTAATGAAATAACAAAATACTCCCAACAGTTCATCCAAACTTAAACTTTTTTTAGGCAGAACTTTGTTACTATTGTATTTATTGAGTTAAAAGTACTTAAATGTATTACCAACATGTTAAGCAAGACTTAAAAAAATCGCTTTATTTTGAAGTTTATTTTGTTTGTAGTATTCTAATGGTTGATTAGTATTCTAATTATCATTACTGGTTCATGCATCCATCATGTCTCCTTGAACCATGAACCTTCAGCGACCCAAACGGTTGATGCTCTTGTCTTCCACAGCTGCTAACAGATCCACATCAAGGCCCTTCCATTTCCAGTAAATCCTCATCATTTGTCTTCTTTCATGCGGGCTGCTAATTTGTGAGATCTTGTGGCAGGAAGTCTTATTTAGACGTCTGTAAGGGGATTTCTGAGGAGAAGCACAAATGAACACCAGGAATTCTGGGTAGAAATGACTTCAGCCACTGAATGAATTCACTCATGAATTCTGTCCTTCCTTCATCTTTTTGGTTTCTTCCAGTCTTTGTGGTTGTGATAGATGAGTGTATTATGTAGCTGTGACTCAACTGGGGGAAATCGATGCCGGTTCCTGCGAGTGAATGTTTGGAAGAAGGTTAGAAGCTGGAGACAATCGTGTTTTTGGAGCCGGGGGGTTGCAGCCTATGCGCTCTGTCTTCATCTGCTTTCCTTTGAGTCAGCAAACTTGGCCTAGCCAGACATGGACACGCACTCAAACACACAACCTCACACACTCACCCACACAGTGGATCTAGAGAGACCTTCCCACACAAACCCAAAGGCGTTACACAATCCAGCAGAGTCGTGTGCGCTGCTTCCCGCCATTCTAAGTCCATTTTCAGGTTGAGAGGTGAGTGGTATATTAATGCACTTAATTTCAACAAAAAACAAGAGGATTTTAAGAAAAGTAATTTATTGTTGTTTTTGACTAAAGTACAGGAAAATAGCACTTTTTTGCAGTGAAAATAAAACGGAGAAGAACTGTTTTTTTTTTTACTATAAAAATTAGAAGTTCCTATTAAACTTATTTAAGATGCTTGCTATATTTTTAGTACTTATAAATACTTCTAGCTGGGGTCCTCTACCAGAGGCCTGGGAGCTTGAGGGTCCTGCAGGATCTTAGCTGTTCCAGTTCTTTTCTGGACTGAGAGGTCTGAGGTCTTTCCAGGTATCTGTTGTAGCCACTCCTCCAGCTTGGGGGTTACTGCCCCCAGTGCTCCAATTACCACAGGCACCACTGTCACCTTCACTTTCCAGGCTTTCTCCAGTTCTTCTCTGGTATTTCTCCAGTTTCTCATGTTCCTTCTTCCTGATGTTTTCGTCACAATATTGTCTTAACATCCGTGGTTTGTATCTCTTCTTTTTGGGATCTTAGTATTCCTGCAGGGTATCTGATAACTGGCAGTGCGTAGCTGTTTATTGTCCGGGTCTTGTTCTTGCCATTGAGCTGGCTTCTCAGGACTTGCCTTACTTGTTAGAGGTATTTACAGTCAGGACCATAAATCTTTGGACAGAAACACATTCTTTCTACTTTAGTTTCTGTACATTACCACAGTGAATTTGAAATAAAACAACTCAGATGCCATTGAAGTGCAGACTTTCAGCTATTATTCCATGGGTTGAACTAAAAGATTGCAGAAAAATGTGAAAAACTAAAGCATTTTAAACACAATCCCTTCATTTCGTGGGCTGGTAAGTAATTGGACAATTGACTTCCATGGTATTGCATGGGCAGGTGTGGACAATTCCCTTGTTATGTCATTATGAGTGAAGCAGATAAAAGGCCTGGAGTTGATTAGAGGACTCGTGCTGCATTTGGAAGATTCTGCTGTGAACAGACAACATGCGGTCAAAGGAGCTCTCCATGCAGGTGGAAGGAGCATCATTAAGCTGAGAAAACAGAAAAAAACCATGAAACCAGAAACTGCTACGGAATCAGAATCAGAGATACTTTATTGATCCCACATGTGGGAAATTTGTTTGTCACCATAGCAACTGACAGCAGAGAAAAAAAGACTTAGAATTAAGTAAAAAAAGCAAGAACAAGAAAATGTAGCATAAATACAGACATCAAGGTATTATAATTTAAAAAGCTATTTACAGAACAGTGCAAACAGTATTAGGAGTGGCTAAATCAACAGTGTGGTACATCCTGAGAAAGAAAGAAAGAAAGAAAGCACTGGTGAACTCAGCAATGCAAAAAAACCTGGACGTCAATGGAAGACAACAGTGGTGGATGATGGCAGAATCATTTCCACGGTGAAGAGGAACCCGTTCACAACAGCCAACCAATGAACAACACTCTCCAGGAGGGAGACGGATCAATATCCAAGTCTGCCATGAAAAGAAGACTGCATGAAAGTAGATCCAGAGGGTACACTGCAAGATGCAGGCCACTCAGAAGCCTCAAGAATAGGAAGGCTAGATTGGACTTTGATAAAGAGCATCTAAAAAAGTTCTGGAAAATCTCTTTGGACAGATGAAACCAAAATCAACCTCTACCAGAATGATGGCAAGAGAAAAGTCTGGAGAAGGCGTGGAGAAGCTCCTGTTCCAAAGCACACTACATCATCAGTAAAACACGGTGGAGGCAGTTTGATGGTCTGGGCCTGCATGGCTGCTAGTGGCACTGGGACACTAGTGTTCATTGATGACGTGACACAGGACAGAAGCAGCCCAATGAACTCTGAGGTGTTCAGAGACAGAATGAATGAATGCAGCCCCGTCTGCGCAGCTCCAGGTGAATGCAGCCCCGTCTGCGCAGCTCCAGGTTAATGCAGCCCCGTCTGCGCAGCTCCAGGTGAATGCAGCCCCGTCTGCGCAGCTCCAGGTGAATGCAGCCCCGTCTGCGCAGCTCCAGGTGAATGCAGCCAAACTGATTGGACGGTGTTTCATAATCCAGATGGACAACGACCCAAAACATCCAGCCAAAGCAACTCAGGAGTTTATTAAAGCAAAGAAGTAGAATATTCTGGAATGGCCAAGTCAGTCACCTGATCTTAACCCAACTGAGCAGCATTTCACTGGTCGAAGACTAAACTTCAGACAGAAAGGCCCACAAACAAACAGCAGTAAAGGCCTGGCAGAGCATCCAGAAGGAGAAAACCAGCATCTGCTGATGTCCATGAGTTCAAGACTTGACAGGCTGTCATTGCCAACAAAGGCTTTTCAACCAAAAAATGGGAATGACCATTTGGTTTTCAGTTATTTCATTTGTCCAATCACTTAGGAGCCCATGAAATGAAGGGATTCTGTTTAAAAAACTTTAGTTTTTTTTACATTTTTCTGCAATCTTTTTGTTCAACCCATGGAATAAAAGCTGAGAGTCTGCACTTCAACGGCATCTGAGTTGATTTATTTTTTAAATTCACTGTGGTAATGTTCAGAAACGAAATTAGAAAGAATGTGTCTCTGTCCAAATATTTATGGTCCTGACTGCAGCTGTTGCAGCTTTCCTTGTTGCCTGCTCCAGGTTGCCGTTTGCCTGCGGAATTCCAAGGTACTTGTAACTGTCCTCGATGTCTGCTATTGTTCCTTCTGGGAGTGAGACCCCTCCTGTGTGGACTACCTTGCCTCTCTCTGTCACCATCCGGCTGCATTTCTCGAGCCCGAATGACATCCCAATGTCAGTACTGTAGATCCTGGTGGTGTGGATCAGGGAGTCAATGTCACGCTCGCTCTTAGCATATAGCTTGATGTCATCCATGTAGAGGAGGTGACTGATGTTGGCCCCATTTCTGAGTCGGTATCCATAGCCAGTCTTGTTGATTATTTGGCTGAGGGGGTTCAGACCTATACAGAACAGCAGTGGGGACAGAGCATCACCTTGGTATATCCCACATTTGATGGACACTTGTGCAAGTGGCTTCCCATTGGCTTCAAGGGTGGTTTTCCACAACTTCATTGAGTTTCCTATGAAGGCTCTTAGAGTCCTGTTGATGTTGTACAGCTCCAAGCATTCAGTGATCCATGTGTGTGGCATTGAGTCATAGGCTTTCTTGTAATCAATCCAGGCTGTGCACAGGTTGGTATGTCATGACCTGCAGTCTTGAGCAACTGTTCTGTCAACCAGGAGTTGGTGTTTGGCTCTAAATTGGGTGTTGAATGTTGGCTTAGCATCTGCAAATTCGTCCATCTGAGGGACTGAGCTGGCCTTGTTGGTGATGTAAATGTTTTAACATTTCTTTTTTTGTCCAGTAAACCGGCTCACCTGAGCACTTTCACTGTGCACATGTGTTTTTCAGGTCTGGATGACTGTCTGCAGCAGTATGTGGGCGTGTTTAAGCGTGGAGGCGTGTGCGGCGAGCGGCTGCTGAGGATCAGCCACGCCGAGCTGGAGGAGCTGGGAGTCACTCGGATCGGACACCAGGAGCTCATTTTGGAGGCCGTGGACCTGCTGTGTGCACTGGTTTGTGACTTTTTTTTGATGCATTTGACAACTTTGTACGACCCAAATTTGCAGACGGCCAGCAAATAACTTCATTCACTTACAGTAAAGTCCAGCGCTGTAAGTGAATTCCATCACCATCAACACTGCAAAAGTCTAACTAAATCCTCGTTGGCTCATTGCACCGATTCTTTTGGTCTCTCTGGCATCTCATCTCTGACATGTTAGTGCCATATGAACCATCTCGTACTCTGAGGACCTCAGGGGCCGGCCTCCTGTTGATTCCCAGAGTCAGAACTAAACAAGGGGAATCAGCGTTTCAATATTCTGCAGCTAAAATCTGGAACAGCCTCCCTGAAGGCGTAAGACAGGCCTCTTCTGTGTTCATGTTCAAATCTAGACTAAAACATTTCTGTTTAGCCGTGTATATGACTGAAAGGTCCTATCTGCACTTTTCTTTGCTTTCCTTCCTTTATTTTTAAATCAATTTTCACATTTTTACTTTTGCTTTTAAAGTAAATTTTACGTTGATTATTTCTATGATGTATTGTGATTTTAATGCATTTTTCTGTTTTGTGAAGCACCTTGAATTACTTTGTGTAGAATTGTGCTATACAAATAAACCTGCCTTGCCTTGGTCGGTTGAATGTTTTCAAATGAAGTACATCTCAGGCACAAGTTGTCTGGCATAAACCTTTGGCATAAAGACCCAGAAAACAGCAGCACTCATGTTATAAACTTGAAGGTGATCTTCTGCTTTTGTCCGTCTCCTTATGCAGAACTCAGGTCTGGAAACAGAAAGCGTCAGAACTCTGGCTCATAAACTCGGAGCCTCGGCCAAGAACCTGCAGAACTTCATCTCTGGCCGCCGTCGGAGCAGCCAATCAGAGAGCAGAACCTCACGGCGGCTTCCCAATGACCTGCTGACGTCTGTCGTCGATCTCATCACCGCTGCCAAAAGCCTACTGGCCTGGCTGGACAGGTGATTTCTTTTCTCAGTGCGGTCAATGTTTTAACTTAAAGCTGCAGGTTTCAGAGAAATTTGGATTCCAGATCAAATGTAATTATTTCAACTTATTTGTAAAAATTCAGTGTGAATTTATAACAAAAAAATGAAATAAAATAACCTAATGCGATGTACAATTAATTCCCATCAGTAAAGTGGAACTAAAAAACCAGGAGGGTCAGAAGACAATCACAGCCTGAAACCCTGAGGCTGCAGCCAGCATCAGCCTTCATCACTTCTGGTTCACATCTTTCTTTTGATGGTTCAAAACTTTTCTGCTGAAGCCAAATTCCAAAGGGTCTGGGCTTCATTTCTAATGTTTAGTAATCCAGATTACACGAAGTGATCTCACACTGAAAGGAACATTGGAAAGGTCAAATGTTTTTGCTGCTATTTGGACTTTGATAAAAATGTCTGAATATTTTGTGGCTATGAGATTAAAACGGCAGATTCGTTTTTTTCAACAAATCGGTTAAAGTTTCATTTTGTAAACATGAGTGCTGTAAGCATCGCTCCTCCTTTGAGACAACGTCTCTTATTCAAAGATCATGGATGACCTCTTTTCTCCACACGTTCAGACACGCGCACGCCTCAGACGCGCACGCCTCAGACACGCGCACGCCTCAGACACGCGCACGTCTCAGACACGCGCACGACTCAGACACGCGCACGTCTCAGACACGCGCACGCCTCAGACACGCGCACGACTCAGACACGCGCACGCCTCAGACACGCACACGCCTCAGACACGCACACGTCTCAGACACGCACACGTTCAGACACACACACGTCTCAGACACGCACACGTTCAGACACGCGCACGCCTCAGACACGCACACGCCTCAGACACGCACACGCCTCAGACACACACACGTCTCAGACACGCACACGTTCAGACACGCACACGTTCAGACACACACACGTCTCAGACACGCACACGCCTCAGACACGCGCACGACTCAGACACGCGCACGCCTCAGACACGCACACGCCTCAGACACACACACGTCTCAGACACGCACACGTTCAGACACGCGCACGCCTCAGACACGCACACGCCTCAGACACGCATACGCCTTAGACAAAAACACGCTCAGACTCACATGTTCAGATTCTTGCACACGCTCAGACACGCATGTTGCTCTCAGACACGCTGCACGCTCAGACACGCACATCGCTCGGCGACACGCACACGCCAGACACGCATACGCTCAGACACGCCAAAGACGCTCAGACACGCCGCGACAATCAGACACGCATACGCCTCAGACACGCGCACGTTCAGACACGCACACGCTCAGACACGCACACGTTCAGACACACACACGCCTCAGACACGCACACGCCTTAGACACAAACACACTCAGACACACATGTTCAGACTTGCACACGCCTTAGACACAAACACACTCAGACACTCACATGTTCAGACCTAAACATGCTCAGACACACATGTTCAGACTTGCACACGCCTTAGACACAAACACGCTCAGACACTCACATGTTCAGACCTAAACATGCTCAGACACACATGTTCAGACCTAAACATGCTCAGACACACACTCCCTCAGCAGCACTTTACCATGAAAAAAAGAAAAAGTGGTGCTAGCGCCCTGACTGCGCTCGCCCACACACAGTGATGCGAGTTTGAGTTGCAGAGCTGCAGGACAAAGAGAACGTGTTCTGTGAATGTCTGTGTCTTCCCATCAGTCTGAGGATGTCTATGTGAGGAACCGGGTTCTGCTGCAGGAATGCTCTTGAAATCCCTCCACACCTGGAAAAACGTTTGCATGTTTCCAAGAACCACTTGCTGTTCAACCAAAACGTGTGAAACACGGCCCAAAGGCAAACTGCCATGACGCGGTTCAGAGCGGATTTCTGTTCTGATCGCTGCTTATTAGAGTTTACAGCGTAGGCAGAGAACATCCAGAGAAAAACAGGAAGATTAGGATCATGTCATGTTAGAGCGGCAGCAGACCTTTATTTTCCTGCTGCTGCTGCTGCTTATTGCTTCTCTTTCCAACCTGAACTCTGAACCTGAACCTGAATCAGGAGTTTGGAGTCGGGTTTTTGTTTAACTCCTGATTTGGTTCTGTTCTGCAGGTGAAATAAGAACAGAAGGGGGGGGGGCTGCATGTTAAAGTTTCTTTTTACCTAATTAAGGAAAAGGACTTTCCATAGAACCCTATTTATCTGATGAACAGTTGCAGACTGAAGAGGTTCATTCCTGCACATAGAAATCTGTTTTTCTGCAGTTTGCAAAGGTCAAAGTTGAGCCGCATTAGCTTGTGACGGTTGTTGTGAAACACAACAGAACAGTGTCTGTGGAAGAAAGCTTTCGCTGTCGTGGATGTGTGAGGTTTGTGTGACCTGGGTCCTGAAATGTTGAAGTTTGGAGCCTGATGGAAACGGCCTGTCTGCATAGCCTCAGGTTGTCCGTGTATATATAGCAGTCAGCCTCGATAGCGATGACCCAAATTCTCTCCCCACTAATAAATCATACACTAGAGGCTGTGGCCGAATTCTTATCTGGGTCTTTAGAACAATGAAGCATCCGCTCCATGTCATGAATACACTTCACATTTACCTGTGCGTTGTCATTCCTTTTTTAAATATTGATAAATAGTAAGCCGCTAATATCTGCAGGTTTCAGTTCGACGTTGCCAAAAACATCTTTCAGAGTCAAACATGCCAGACAGACTGGAGTTGTGAAGGTAAACTGCCCATCGTTCCCACAATGCACCATTTTCACCTGGACCTGGTAAATTCTGCAGACTGAAATAAGCGGTTTAATCTTAACCAAAGTCAACCCAAAAAAACGTAATTATAGGAGATGCATGGAGAAACAGCAAAGGGATAAAACAGCAATAACGCAGACAGTTAATAAAACAATCAAAATCACCAAATTCTTAAAATCAATAGAATCATAGAACTAGATTACAGCAAATTATTAGTAAGATTCTTTTTAAAAACTGTCTGAAATAAAAGTGTCCAACTTAAGGGTTTTTGAAAATTGAATTAAATAATATCTGATTTATTATGACAATTTAATATGAAATTAGAATATGTCAAACGGTGTAGTCATACTTTTTCATCAAAGAAAATATTCCGTAGTTTGTTGTGTTTTCCTTTGAATTATTCTATGGTCACACCTTCAAAACAAAACAAGCTAAAAATAGAAAGACAGATTTTTACTGTAACTCCACATTCTGCTTTTTAAATGGGAAAATCCTTTTCACTTAAATTAGAGGTCAAATGTCAGATTAAGCTGCTTTATAAACCATCCAGTGTTTTTGGGGTGTCGTCATTTGCTTTGTGCCTTTGGTGGAGCCAGCATATGTGGTCACATTTGGATCAGCTGAGAGTGAATGGAAAACATCAGATTGTAAACTTGAAAAAAAAGGAAGAAAATGTTTAAACTTAAAGGCAGGGCCGGTCTTCTGGGGGCCCTAAATTTAATTTGTGGGCCCTCTAACTGATCAGCAGCCCCAACAAAACACAACTGTTGTTGTAATATAAATGAGATTTCTCTATTAAAACATTTGTGAATGTATTATTGTTGCTCACTAGGCCTGCACGATATTAGAAAAATCTGCGATATGCGATATCAGTGTTTGAAACTGCGATGACTGCGATAAATGGAAAAATAGAAAAGCAAAAATACCAATACATTTTGGTTTCAGTGTGAGTTTTATTCAAATAATTCAACACAACTTAAATTAATGTGCAAGTTTTATTCAAAAAGAAGAAAATATATTTACCATAGAACTTGCCAAAACTATGATGAATGATTACAAAAAATATATATAGATGCCCAGGAATAAAATAGGTTGGTGTCTCCTACATTTCCATTTGACTGCAAGTGTTATTAAATAAGTCAACATAACTTAAAATCCAAGTCTTTTTCAAAAAGGAGAAAAAGTTAAGACCTATAGCTGTGGCCAAAACATAAATGAACAATGAAGAAAAAAGATAGAGGCCCACAACTTAAACGTGACCTAGTATGAACTAGGGCTGCAGGATATGAGGAAAACTTGCGATATTAGTGATCAATATTTCGATAACGATATAATTTGAAGTAAATAAACAAATAGAAAAATAAACAAAAACATCATTCCCATTTCATTGCAACAGTTTAAAAATCCCTTTAAGCATAAAGGGATTTATTTGATTCGTTAAATGCTTCAAGCTGCTAGAAGATTGTTTTAACACATTTTGGGTTTGCGATTTATTGCGATATTCGCCGTCTTTTGCGATATGCATATTGCAGAGCTGGATATTGCGATAACGATAAATTTGCGGTATATTGTGCAGGCCTATTGCTCACATTTAGTGGTGCCAAACCAATTTTAAAAGTGCCAAGAAAAAAATATGAATGACAAATGTATATACAGTCAGAACCATAAATATTTGGACAGAGACAGATTCTTTCTAGTTTAGTTTCTGGACATTACCACAGGGAATTTGAAATAAATCAACTCAGAAGCCATTGAAATGCAGACTTTCAGCGTTTATTCCATGGGTTGAACAAAAAGATTGCAGAAAAATGTGAAAAACTAAAGCATTTTTTAAACACAATCCCTTCATTTCATGGGCTGGTAAGTAATTGGACACCAGTCTGCTCCTCTTCCATTCACGCCTCTCTTGGAGCCTCTGGAACGTAAGATACCTAACTTCATCAAAAGCAAACAGTAAAAGGTCAAACAGTCTAATCAAATTTACTTAACAGTTGCTGTGACGCTGGAAGCAGAATCTTGGAAAGAAGTGGGTTCACTTTTGTGTGTGTTTGCGCAAATGTATGACTAATTTCTAAGTAATAATGAAACAATAAGTTTGAGATATGATCCATATTGGCTAGATTTGAGCTGACAAGCAGCAGCATCAACGTTTTCCCTTTCAACAGAGGATGTGGTGACAGGCGTCTCTTCTGCAGCTAAAAAAACAAGAATTACTATCATACAATAATCAATGATAAAGCTAATAAAATAACTATCTATATGTTGACCAATCGTTGCTAAGTGAGGTGTAACGTCATTAATTGGGTTGTCAGATTGGTTCAGGTGTGTTGACGGGCGGGATCATTAAAGTGCAGGCAACGTTCTTTTGAACAACATTTAGAGCGCACGTTCCTACAGAAGTGCTATGAAACGGGTTGCCAGATTTGGGCCTTTTTTGTCTTCACCACTTTGGGGCCCTGGTGGTGATGGGGGGCCCTACGCGGCTGCGTCATTCGTGTATAGGGAGGGCGGGCACTGCTTGAAGGAATTCTCGGAAATGTGAGAAATAAAACTGTAAATTTAAAACTTGAATACAAAGAAAAATGGACCCAAAAAAAAGTTGATGGCCAATGAGCTTAAAGCCCTGCCCCCACGTAGAACAAGATCAGCTAGGCCAAACTCAATTTGCCTGGGGGCCACTGAAGGCAGGGTCTAGCTGAGGGAGGGCCTCAACTTCAACGCACACACACAACTAGTGAGTGTCTGAGAGCCAATACATTTGATTGGAACATGTACTATACTGTTAACTATACTTTATTATTAACTGTTTTCTGCACAAAATGTACTTATAAAACTCTCATTCAAATAAAAAAAATCAATAAGTAAATAAATCAGTAATACATTTCTGTTTATTTATTTTTCTTTATCTGCTGTTTTCTCATTTAAAAGTCCTTATTAACACATTTCAGTTAACACTGTTGAATTCTAACCATTAAACACTAAAGAAGACTCTACAGTTCTGTAAATCCATAAGTGGTTCTTCTGAACACGGATTCTCTTGTCTTCTCACTGATGGACACTTGGCAGCACTTCCTCCCAAACTGAGACCCTCAGAGTGGATGAAGATGATTTTCATTAAGTCTGGACTGGACTTTTGAAATTGGAGGTGGAGACGTCAGAGAGGATGTGCTCCCAATTCTGAGTCCGTGTTGAATGTTTTTTTTTTTTTAAGTTTACTCTTTAAACCACAAATCTGTAAAGGAGAAACAAAATTCTTCAAATTTTTCTGCGCAGCGACCCGACTCTCCTGTGGGAGCGGATAGACCCGTTTGGTTGCGTTGAACGCCGCAGCGCCCCTAACCGTAACCATAACCCTCCTCCGGGTCCATGCGAGCCAGAAACAAGTTCAGCAACCGCTGCATGGATCTAGAAAATGACGAGCGAATAAATACGTTCTAATAAGGAAAGTAAGGAACTCCTTAGTGTGGTCCGGGGAGGGGGCTGTCAGGTTTCTTGTCTTAAATGTTTTCCTGCTTTCAAGCCCGGTAAATGTCCCGCCCCAAAGAGTCATTTACCCCACTGCGATTGGTTGGTTGTCAGCTCCGCGAACACTGGAAAGGTGTCATTCACACAGACAGGCAGGCCGCACTGACATTAGACTTTCATATTGAGTCGGGGGCCGCAAAATAACCTCTAGGGGGCCGCAAATAGCCCGTGGGCCGTGAGTTTGAGACCCCTGAGCTAGGCAGTGAAAACTTGAAAACTGAATTGAAAATGAAAACTGAGAACTGAACGCAGAGAGGGAAAAACACTTTACGCAGCTCCATTTAGCAAAAACATATAGAACACCTAAAACGAAATGGTCCCCCCCCCAGACTGGAGGTAACCAGAAGAAAGGAGTCTGTTCTTTTCCAGAATGTGATTTTGACCAGGAAACTCTGACGCAGATGAAGAGTTTTGTTTCAAAGGACAGACAACCCCCCCCCCCCTGACAGTGCTCCTGTCCAGCAGCATTTTAAGACCTCCTGTTATTTCCCCCCAGGTCGCCCTTTGCTGCAGTGGCAGACTACTCGGTAACCCGAAACAACGTCATCCAGCTCTGCTTGGAGCTCACCACCATCGTACAGCAGGTGTGGACATGTGTGTGTGTGTGTGATGCTTTTATTCTATTCTTCAGGCAAACCCCTCCCCCGCCTGAAGAACGGCGAGTGTGGCCGTGATCCAGCTGCCTCAGACTTTCAGAGAGACTATTTAGGTTTTCTGTCTTCTGTGTGACTGATGAGGGTAAAGAAAAGACGGGTGTGGGTGTGCAGGTGGAGTCATGACAGCATGCAGGGAACCTGCAGGAGGGATGTTTGCTGCTGCCGCATCTAATGTCTGTCTTCCTGCAGGACTGTACCGTGTTTGAGACGGAGAACAAAATCCTCCATGTGGTGAGTCGCCCAGCCGCTGTCACCTCAAATCGATAATCCACAGGCAGGAATCACAGAAGAATAATCTATACGCAGGATTCCCAAATCCATAATCCACAGTCAGAATTCCAGATTAATAATCAACACACAGGAATCCCAGATCAATAATTCACATGCAGGAATCCCAGATCAATAATTCACATGCAGGAATCCCAGATCAATAATCCACATGCAGGAATCCCAGATCTATAATCCACATGTAGTAATCACAAATTAATAATCCACAGTCAGAATCCCAGATCAATAATCCATAGTCAGAATCCCAAATCAATAATCCACACACAGGAATTTCAGATCAATAATCCACATTAAGAATCCCAGATCAATAATCCACACACAGGAATTTCAGGTCAATAATCCACATGTAGTAATCCCAAATTAATAATCCACAGTCAGAATCCCAAATTAATAATCCACAGTCAGAATCCCA
The DNA here is from genome assembly GCA_037389245.1 of Oryzias sinensis. Classification (NCBI taxonomy): domain Eukaryota; kingdom Metazoa; phylum Chordata; class Actinopteri; order Beloniformes; family Adrianichthyidae; genus Oryzias; species Oryzias sinensis. The sequence goes on from CM074504.1 coordinate 188,985, forward strand.
GATCAATAATCCACACACTGGGATCCCAGATCAAAACTCGACAGTAAGAATCCCAGATCAATAATCCACTGGAAAAATTCGCTGGAAAAATTATAGGTTGCAACCTACCATCCATGGACACCATCTACAAACAGCGCTGCAGGAGGAGAGTGACTAAGATCATCAGAGACAGACACCACCCTGCTCATGGACTGATCCAATGTGTGGACTCAGGCCACTACCTCAGGCGTCGCAGGCCTGAAAGCATCCAGGCACACACCACACGCTTCCACAACAGCTTCTTCCCAACAGCAATCAGAATGCTGGCAAAGGACATCAGAGAGGGAAGACTGGACTAAATTACTAAGTGCAATAAACAATAATATGTGCAATAATTCTATGTGCAATAATGCTACTGTACAGATTGGGTCTCTGCAATCTTCATTATCATATTTTACTGTTATTTATATTTTTTTATACACCATGTAAATTTGTTGTCTAATTTTGACTTTTAACTTTATTCTATTTATTTTTATTTTCTTTATTATTTTTTCTTCAAATTTTTCTTTTGTCCTTTTTTTAACCTACCCTGACATGAGAGATGCCAAAGACAAATTCCGATGTACTGCATGTGCAAACGGCAATAAAACTTGAATCTAGTTGAATCTAATCTAATCTAGAATCACAGTCAGAATCCCAAATCAATAATCCACACACAGGAATTTCAGATCAATAATCCACATGCAGGAATCCCAAATTAATGATCCATAGTCAGAATTCCAGATCTATAATCCACATGCAGGAATTCCAGATCAATAATCCACTGTCAGAATCCCAAATCAATAATTCAGTCAGAATCCCAAATCAATAGTTCACACACAGTAATTTCAGATAAATAATCCACATGTAGTAATCCCAAATTAATAATCCACAGTCAGATTCCCAGATCAATAATCCACAGTCAGAATTCCAGATCAATAATCCACATGTAGTAATCCCAAATTAATAATCCACAGTCAGAATCCCAGATCAATAATCCACACACAGGCATCCGTGATCAGTAATCTACACACAGGAATCCCAGATCAGTAATCTCTCAAACCGTTGGAAATATGTCTGTTTTCTGTCAGTGCAGTAATCTGACCAGGAAGAGCTTTACCAACAAACATTCAAGTCTGAATTCTAAGGTCAACGCGGAATCAGTGAATTTGGTTGTGGTTCCAGTCCTGCTGCTGCTCTCTGGACTAACTGCAGGCGGTTGAGATCGCCCAGTGACACCACAGTGAATGGTTACTTCAATCAGGGATCGCTGTTTCTCTGGGAGGTTCAGCTCTATCCAAAGCCTCCAGGGTGTGGCGAGTCCTGATGTTAGTCACCTGAAGTCCTCCGCCTGGCCTTGCTGTTTGCTGTGGAAAGACCTGCCCGTCAAATATTAGAACCTGTTTGATCTGAATCGTTTTAGAGTGACAAAAACGTACAAACTGAACATCAGAAGGAGACGCATGGAAAGATGACCACGTCCAACAAATGTCCTCATGTGTGATTCACGCCGCAGATGATGGCTGGAACAGTCATCAGTGTTCGCAGTTGGAGACAGATTTTCCTGTTGAGACAAATCCACACGTCTGCTGTGGAAAGGACCAGTAGGTCCACTTCATGGAGGAGCAGACGGCAGCACCAAGTTCAACGTGATGACGCACAGAAACCACACAATATGCAGGTTCAGAAAAGTTTCAGGGAAACGTGGGGAACCAGCGAGAACTTTCTTTATGCAGAGAAGTCTCTTCCAATGAGAAGAACCGGCGGACAGAAAATATCACCGACATTACACACCTTCATTCTGCGTCCACTAAAATGAAGCAAACCGTTTCTTCATCTGCAAAGATCCTTCTGTGCCGATTTGTCTCCAGTCAGTTCAGTGGAGCTTAAAGTCCAACCGCTTCTCCTCTGGAAAAGGATGGGGTTAGGGTAGAACTTGAACCTCAGTCATTGCTGGAATAATTCTGCTCTGCTTTCCTTTTTGCAGTGTAAAACTCTGTCAGAGGTGTGTGAGCACATCGTGTGTGTGTCATCGGACCCCCTGGTTTCCCAGTCGGCCCACCTGGAGCTGGTCCACCTCACCAACATCAAACCCTCTGAAGGCTTGGTAATCTCTCCTCTCTGTCTGCTGATCCTCAGCTTTGCCGTCGTTCATTTCTCGCTTTTTTTTCTGTCCTTCGTTCCACCAGGGGATGTACATCAAATCCACCTATGATGGCCTTCATGTGATCACTGGAACCACTGAAGGGGTGAGAGACTCTGCTTCTTGGACTTTCTCTGGCAAATGAAGCTCAGACCTGAGACGTCTGAGTCTCATCTGAGTCCTAGATCAGTTATGACGAAAGGACACTAAGATGTTCAATGATTGACCTCCTAAACTCCTGTTTTATTCAAAAACCTTAAAACCAATGAATCAAAGTAAACAACCACAAATGAACAAAGGTCAACAGAAAGAAACTTAAACGTAGGTTTGAAATGGAGGAAGGAGGAATCTCAGACCAACTCTTTTCCAATCTATCATCTTACACTGTTGCAGAAATCCATTTTTCATGTCTTCTGATTTTCCTCAAGTCGTCTTGCCTCCAAAGATGATCAGATTGACCCCGCAGGTCTCTGAGCTGCACTGCAGCTTCTTTAAGTACATTTTCATTGTTAAACTTTCCCACAGCAGCATGCAGGGATCAATAAACCCGATCAATGGCCAGTTATCTGCTTCCTTTCTCTTTCTCCTGCTGTCTTTGTAGTCTCCGGCTGACCGATGCAAGAAGATCCACGCAGGAGATGAAGTCATTCAAGTCAATCACCAGACTGTGGTGGGTTTTCTGTCAGAGCTTTGGGCTCTGAATCCAAATGTCTAGATGTTTTGGCTGCAGGCAGGACAGTCTCCCCTCCATGCTGCATTTCATTCTCCAAAAAGCAGTCAAATAAACACCTTTCAGAGTTTGACCCAATGTGGAAGAATGTCTTTAAACTAGAGTGTAGCAGTGTATTTCAGACTGACTTATGGCTGAATCCTTTAAGGACAGAGTCTGGATTCTGCATCAGTGTTTATCCTGGAAGCCAACAGTCCTGAGGAATTATTGAGGTTTTTTGGGTTGAAGTCTTCTATTACCGCTCTCTGCTGTGGTTTTATGTTTTCACACAGCTGCTCTCTGGTCGTTCATCCTTTCTTCATTTAAAGTTGGCATTTTGGTAGAGAAATGTTTGGTGAATCTTTTCTTTTGCAAAAATAGCAATAAATGTGACGTCTCCATCCATGAATCTTTAGCAGAAAATACAGAAACCATCCAACATAATGTCATTGTTTTCTGCTGTGTTTTATTTTCAAAACTTCTGTGGAAAAAACCTTAAAAACGTCAAAGCAATTTCTTGTATTAAAGGTTGACTGGACAGTCCCCAATGAAACGTCCGTGTGTTGTCTCTCGTGCCCCTTACTGGCCCCCATCTTGTCATTTTAGTCTGGTCTCGCTGGTCGTCCACTCCTGCAGGAGCTTCAGCTTTCATGCCTGCTTCAGTGTTGTTGCCATCTCCCACAGGCGAGATGCGTGGGCTGGCTTTGTGCAATGAGGGTAAAATGTGAAGAGCTTCATGATAGCACACTTTGTTCTCCAAATCAAGGCAGCTTCCACAGATTCTCCACCTCCACACCTTCATGCAGAAGGCTCAACAAGCCAGACGACGGCGTTTAAGTGCTGGGGAGGGAAAAGGGAGATGGGGTTGTTCATCCCAGAAGATGTTTGCTGACGCTGCCCTCTGGTCCACAGGTGGGCTGGCAGTTACGTAACCTGGTCGGCTCATTGAGAGCCGATAAAGGCGTGGTGTCCCTGACTCTGAAGAAGCGTCCACAGAGCACGCTCAGCTCGGCCCCCGCACTGCTGAAGAACATGCGCTGGAAACCGCTGGCCCTGCAGGTGGGAGCAACTCTACCTTTATTCAGTCAGCTGCAGACAAAGTGTGTAATTAGGGGGAGGAGCTGTGGCTCTGCGTGACTTGGACTTCTGAGCTAATTACGTTTTTCTGTAATTAGCTGATATTAAAAAAACAAGTCTTAGTTCTCCTGAGCAGGTTAGTAGCCTGTCCAGGTAAGTCCTGCTTTCACCTTCAGCGGGGCGGAGCTTCAGCTATAACAGACATTCTCACCACAAGCCTCGTCCTGGGAAAAAAATCCACATTTTGAGTTTAATAAACTAATTTATTAGCATATCGAGGCTGTTCTGGTTACAAAATCCTTAAAATCTCTGACTCCTAAAATTAATCTGACATAAAACTCTAACAGGTGTGACAACCTGTGAAGATACTTTGGTCTCACAAGATTTAACAGGACCGGCCAACTCTGGTCCTCAGGAGCCTAAACCCGGTTTTCCTCCCTGACCAGCTTTCTGCTGATTAGCTGACTTCAATGATTCCACATCCTGATTGACTGAACACACCTGATTTAGGGTTTTAGCAGGGAGAGCTGGAAAACCGGCAGGGCTGAGGCCCCTGAGGACCAGGAGCGAGCAGTGCTGATATGTAATAATCTACCAGATAAATATGTAGAAATAAAATAAATGCCTGGTCTGTGGGATTTAAAGCTACTGATGATTGCTGCCGACAAACTGATGAGTACAGACTCTGACTGAAGAAGAGGCATTGTCGTCAGTTGGAGGGTTTCATTGCACTTGCTTTTTGCAGCCAACCAGGAGCCCGGGCAGCGGATCAGCCACACCCGCTGACACACCCACCAAGAGCACCGCCCTCCAGGATCTCTTCATCCCGCCTCCACCTGCAGAGCCTTACACACCCAGGTATTGTTTTCAGGTTGAGGTTGAAATCAGAGATGGGAAGCTGTGATGAACAGCAGTTAACTACGGCTGGTGTTGCCATAGAGACGAGACAGCGACCTCCTCTGGAGATGAAGCATCTCGTAACCACAGCGGCGTCAGCACTGCTAAACGTTCCGAGTCGCCAAACTCCTTCCTTGATCAAGCGTCTCGCCACCGAGAGGAGGAGGAGCCAGTTTACTGCACCACACCTACTTTTGGTCCGTTTCTCCACCTGTTCTCTTGCTTCAGCCTCGGTTGACTGACCCACAACCTCATCAATCGTTAAGCTTCGTTTGTGTGCAGGCAAGCTGAGGCCCATCTCCATGCCTGCTGAGTGCAACTGGGTGGGCAGCTACGAGGATCCAGCCAAAGTGAACAGAGAAACACACAGAGGTGAGCGCCGCTTCGTGCACGTGACAGTCCCTGGGACTTAGAGAAATGTTTGGTCTCTTCAGATCAGTTCTGCTGCTAAAACTGAGAAGGGAGGATGGAACAGCTGGGAAAAGACGAGAAGATTTGAAATGCATTAAAGTAGAAAAAAGAGCAAGACTGAGGGACCATTCTCTCTGACCTGCACCTGAATCACTCACATAGTTACCATGGCGACACTGACAGCAGCTCTTCTCGTGTCACACTTTCCTCTGGCTGCTGCCTAGCAACCAGGAAAGGACAGGAGGGTTTTGAAAAGCCGTAGAGAACAATGATAAACAGAAGTTGAAGGGCGTCCAGAATAGAAATCTAAAGAAAAGACGTGAGTTATAGGAAGGTGAAATGATGAAGCTGTTCATAGCTACAAGCTTCACATCCATGAAGGCCTTCTGGTCCAGAAATGTGGCATCAGATCCAATTTGTCGTTTCCATGCCTGTGGCAAACGTCCTAAAGAGGTTTTTGAGGAGCATGGTGGAAAAGACGATAAAGTACATTTTTGAATCAACATTGAGAACACCTAAACGCTTTTTATGTTATGACTTAATGAACTGGAAAACAGAACAGCTGGTACTTTCTTCTAAAGATTCTTTATCTTCTGTTCCAACTTACATGAACTTGTGGAAATAATATTTGAAGTTAAAGTTGCTCATAAAAACTCTTCTGCAGCTGCAAGAATATGACATTTCAGATTTCAGTTAATCTTTTCACAGTTTTTTTTACGAGAAAGAAGCATCGGCACCAGCAGCCGATCCAAAAACCTGACATGTTTGGCCTGAAAAGGTCCTGGACGCTTCTGCTGAGCCAGAAGACGAGTCATGTTGCATCATATCTTCATCTGTCTGCTGGCCTTTGGTCGCCACATGATTCAGGGAAGATCTGCACGTTTTCCTCACTGACAATCCAGATGAAATGACAATGAAATACAGAGATAAGAAGCAAAGACACTTTAAGACACATCTGTCTGTCCAACGGGGTCAAAAGGATGGTTGTCTGTCTTCTGTTGGTTCCGTTTCACAGCTTCTCAGACTACAAACTGAAACTTTATGCCAAAGAAGATTTGCGGCTCATGAGAAAAAACTCCCCTAATCCTGCCTGTCGTTGCTGCAACACTCAAGTGTTTTTTGTGTCCTGTTTGGTTCCAGGGACTAAATATATTTTTCTGTTGCCTTTGTGACATCTGAAAGGTTTATTTAATAAACTGTTAACAAACCGAAAACCAATCCAGGGATCAGTGAGGAAGAGGATGCACCTCTTCCAGAAAAATCCACCAAAGTCAGACTTAGGTCTTGTTGTGTTTTGGTATTAAAGGCAAAACTCGGTAATTGACCAGAAACTGAATTTATTTTGCAAATGTGAGATTTTGAGTTTTGTTTCCTCAGCATTTCTCTATGATCATTCATCTTTGGTGAAGATGAAGCAGCAGAGGAAGAGCAGCTGGTTGAGCTTCGGCTGTTGTGTTCCACAGAAACCTCCTTGATGCGCTACATGGGCTTGTCCAGAAAGGAGGAGCGCAGCGGGTCATGTGATTACTCCTCTCACACCACCCGCCCAGGCAAACGCTCCAATGACACGGCCAAGCGTGCCAAGAGGCGGAGCCACCACAGTCAAAGCCCCTCCCACTACGTTCTTCCCCCCAATCAGAGAGACTCGCCTCAGAGAGACTCTGCCTCCAGTTATCATGTGAGGACTTCATTTGAATGTCTTCATCCACCGGCGTCATCTCTCAGCATCCAGATCATTTGTGTTGTCCTGACTCAGCGTTTCTTCCAGACTCGGACCTTTAGCTCCTCTTCACATCATTGCTTTGTTCAGATCAGTGTCTTTAGAAAAGCCCAGTTCAGGTTTTCTGAAGGTGCCACACATCAAATGCAACTACATTTATTACATTCTTATGTTTTTATTTACGTCAACTCATTCCAATAATGTCAAATTATCAGTATTTATAACAGCCAGTAGAAGTGACCAACATATTCTATGAAATGATTTTCCTTCCACTAAGACGGCAAAGGGGGCCGGCGGAGAGGAAAATGGTGAGAAACCTCCAGAAGAATCCAACTCGGTGAGAGCGTCCACCTGCAGGAAGCAGTAGGAGAAGAACCAGGAGTAACATGGAAAAAACATGAAAACACGGAACAAACACGGAAGAAAATGGACAAACACGAAAAACAAAATGCAGACAAACATGGAACAAAGACACAAACGTGGAAGAAACGGAAGAAACATCGACTAACATGTAACATCCGACAAATGCGGAAGAAGTTTGATGCATTTCCGTCTGACAAAAACTGTAAAAATGTTTCTCACTGTCGTGTTATTACTTTTCACAAAGGCTCTGGGACGGGTTGTGCTGTAGACTGCTTTATTCAACAACCGGAAAACAACTACACAGTCCTGAACTCTCCCTAGCGCGCCCCCTAGTGGGCCCGCCTCTCATGACATCTCCTTAACTAGGGTTTTACCCCCAACATGTATAATACCACATCTCCCTTTCTTAAAACAAAACAAAGGGTATTTATACATCTTTACTTGTATGACAAAATCAACGACATTCCTTTTTTTTTTTCCTTTTTCAAACCATCCCATTCTAATAATCTCAAACATCCTTATTTACTCTCTTTGTTTTTTTTTCATTCACAAGTTAAGTCTATCTGGTTTCCTGACCACCCTTCCTGATCTTGTACGGACAGTCTCTGTGTTATCATCTCCACTGTGTGGTGTCTGGTCTGGTGGAGCTGGAGTAGGTGTATCTTCTCCCACAGGTTCATCAACAGGTTCGACTCCCTCGCCGTCGGTCTGCATTGACACCAGGTGGTGTCGGTTTCTTCTCAGTGTGCCCTGAGGCACTTTGATGCGATACGAGCGAGGAGCCTCATGCGCAGAAATCACTGTACCTTGAGCTCTTGCATCTGTGATCCAGACCTCTTGCCCAGGAACCAGTGGTTCAAGGTTTCTCGCTTTGTGTCGCTTGTCAAAGGTTCTTGCATCTCTCCACCTCTTCTCCCTTTCTTTGGCTCCCAACGCGTGGCAGTCAGGCAGAGCTGGATCCAACAGGGATGGAAGGGCAGGAACAGTAGTGCGAAGTCGACGCCCCATTAACAGCTCAGCAGGACTGTAGCCGTTTTGTAGAGGTGTTGCTCTGTAGGCAAGCAAAGCGCGGTACGGATCAGATGACTTTTTCAACAGTCTCTTAACAGTCTGTACAGCACGTTCGGCCTCTCCATTACTTTGTGGAAACCTGGGGCTGCTTGTTACATGTTCAAAGCCGTAACATGCTGCAAAAGCCTGAAAATGGCTACCTGAGAACTGCGGCCCGTTATCTGTCACAAGAACCTCAGGAATGCCATGACGTGCAAAAATTGACTTCAGGTGCACCACCACATCCATGGACCGTGTATATGAGAGCTGTGCAATTTCCACAAAACGGGAAAAATAATCCACGACGAGCAGATATTCTTTGCTGTCTAGTGTGAACAGATCAGCTCCGAGTCTTTGCCAAGGCCTGTCCGGTATCTGACTTGGCATCAGTGGCTCTTTAACATTGGTTCTCTCTTGGATGCAAGTGCGGCATCTTAACACCATGTCACTCAACTGATTACTGAGCCCCGGCCACCATACTGTTTGTTTAGCCCTCTCCCTGCACTTTTTCACGCCCATGTGTCCTTCATGCAACTTTTCTAGCACATCATTACGCAAAGCCGATGGGATGACTAGCCTTGTGCCCCGCAGCAGCAGTCCATCGTGCACCGTCAGTACCGCTTTTTCAGCCCAGTACTGTTTCAACACCCCCTGCAGTCTGTTTTTATCCGGCCACCCATCTCTGCAGAACTCCATCAGCGCAGCACATGCACTGTCTGCTTTCAGATGATCACGAAGGTTGCTCAGATAGTCTCCACTGACAGGTAGGTTGCTGATGACAGAGTCCACATAGATGTTAGTGTCCTCTAGCAGGCTTGTACCTGTGTGTGCTTTTGATGCTCTGAGGGGGGCGCGTGACAGGGTGTCTGCTGTCCATAAGTTTTTCCCAGCAACATGCGAGATTTTATAGTTGTAGCGCATGAGCCTCATTCTGAATCTTTGGATCCTAGGTGAAAGGTCGTCTAGCGCTTTGCCACCCAGCAGACTCACCAAAGGCTTATGGTCAGTTTCCAACTCAAATGATCTGCCCAGAACAAAGCAGCTGAACCTTTCACACGCCCATGTCGCAGCCAGCGCCTCTTTCTCCACCTGAGCATATCGCTGCTCAGTCGCCGTCATCGCCCTGGATGCATACGCCACAGGCGCCCACTCAGCATTGCTTTTCTGCAGCAGAACCGCTCCCAGTCCAAAAGAGGAAGCATCAGCTGAGATTTTCAGCTCACTGTTTGGGTCATACAGTGTGAGCACTGGTGGTGATGAAAGTTCTTTTTTAGTCTTTCAAAAGCTGTCTGCTGCTCTGGCCCCCAGTACCAGTGGTTCTTTTTCGACAGCAGATCTCGCAAAACTTTGTCTTTCTCTGCCAGATTTGGTATGAACCGCCCCAACTGGTTCACCATGCCCAGGAAACTCCTCAGTTCACTGACATTGGTGGGTGCACTCATCTCCTGAACTGCACTTGTCTTTTCTGGGTCTGGCTGGACCCCTGCTGCTGAGATCACATGACCCAAAAATCTGACTTTGTGGCATGTGAACTCACATTTATCGTTGTTTAGTGTGATGCCTGCCTTTTGTGCTTTCTCCAGCAACGCATGCAGCCGCACATCGTGCTCTTCCTGGGTCTTGCCCCAAACCAGAATGTCGTCCATGTGACACAGCACACCTGCTAGGCCGCTGGTCACCTCAGTCACCATCATTTTCTGAAAATGTTCTGGGGCTGATGCAATGCCAAATGGCAACCGGTTAAAATAGTAGCGCCCAAAAGGTGTTATGAAAGTGGTGTACTTAGCAGACTCCTCCGTTAATGGCACCTGCCAGAAGCCCATGTTGGCATCCAGTTTGCTAAAAACTGTTGCACCTGCTAGCATCCCTAACGTGTGCTCAACGGAAGGCAGGATACATTTTTCTCTGCGAACTGCTTGGTTCATGTTAGTGAAGTCCACACAGATACGTACTGCACCTGATTTCTTAGGGACCACTACCATCCCTGCACACCATTCAGTGGGATCTTCAACTTTGGTGATGACGCCCATTTTTTCCATGCGGTCTATCTCCTCCTTCACTTTGCCCATGAGAGGTAGAGGGACCCTGCGTGGAGTCTGCAGAGAGAAGGGCACAGCATCTGGTTGCAGTTTGATTGAATACGGCCTCTGCACAAGGCCTAGACCGCTACACAGGCGGGGATATAACTGTTTCACCGTCTCCACGGTGATGTTGTCGACTCTGGACACAAGCTGAAGCTGTTTTATAGCTGGTAACCCCAGCAGGGCAGTATGAAGATCTTCCACTACATAAATGTCCTCTGAGGCAGTCTTTTTCCCACTGCGCAGTGTTTCTTTTGCAACCCCCAGGACGTGAAGCACGTTGCCACCTGGTCCAAACAGCAGACGCTTTGGCTTCACCAGATGCTTTGCAGCTTCTTCTCCTGTTATTTCCCGATAAACATCGGCGGGTAGGGCAGTAACATCAGCGCCAGTGTCTATTTTGAAGCACACTTTCTTGTGTCTTACTTGAAGCTGCAGCGACCATGGGTCTGCACCAGCATTAACAGTTCCCAGAAAAAAGCCTTCTTCCTCTGCAGTCACTGCATTCACAGACTTTAAATTGCTTTTGCAAACTTTGCCATAATGTCCTTTTTTCCCACACGTGTGACATGCAGCTTCTCTTGCAGGACATTCAGATTTTGCATGCGAGGGCACCTTCCCACATCTTTTGCAGGTTAGCTTTTGAGCATGAGGTGGACGTGCATTTTGTCTGAACTTGGTCTGCATTTGTGACTGTGCTTGAGCCTTAGCAGGAAATCTGGGCTTTCTGTAGTTCTTAGCTTGAACAGCATCGACATTTGAGCACTTAGCACTGCTGCTTTCTCCTCTTAAGTCTGACTGCTGTCGCCTAACTTCTTCAGATTGCCTAGCTTTTATGATGGCAGTGTCCAGGGTTAGTCTGTCATCTAGCTGTAGCTTTTCAGACAGGGCTGTGTTTCTCAAGCCAACCACTAACCTGTCGCGGATCAGTTCATCGCGTAGCTGTCCATAGTCACAGTGTTCGGCTAGCCCATAAAGCGCCGTTATGAAGGAATCCACAGTTTCCTCCGACTGCTGCACACGCCGATTAAACTTGGCTCTTTCATAAATTACGTTCTTCTTGGGCACAAAGAACGAGTCTAGCCCGGCTTTTACCGCTGCATACTGTTTCCTTTCATCCGCCGTTAGCGTTAGCCCTCTCAGCACGTCTTCTGCTTCGTCCCCCATGCAGTAAACCAACGTGTTTACCTGGTTTTCTTCCGACGTCGCGTTAAGGTTGCTTGCGAGCCGAAAGCGCTCAAAACGTCTTATCCATCGCTCCCATTCTTGTGGTTTTGTGAAGTCAAACGACTCAGGAGGTTGTATGGTAAACGTAGCACATGGGGTATCTTGCGGCGCTGCCATTTCGTCCTCCGACATGCCCTGAATTTGCCGTGCTCCGCCGGTCTCTTTTTTTGTTGTTGTTGTTGTTCAGTCAGTTCAACAGTATCCCACTTCTGTCACCATGTCGTGTTATTACTTTTCACAAAGGCTCCGGGACGGGTTGTGCTGTAGACTGCTTTATTAAACAACCGGAAAACAACCCCACAGTCCTGAACTCTCCCTAGCGCGCCCCCTCGTGGGCCCGCCTCTCATGACATCTCTTTAACTAGGGTTTTACCCCCAACATGTATAATACCACACTGACTTTGAAAAATATTACAATAAACACGGAAAGTCGAGAAGCTGAGGGACTTTAACACGTGTCTTCACCGGAACAAACCAAACTGTTCTTTCTACACCGGGACAAACCAAACTGTTCTTTCTACACCGGGACAAACCAATCTGTTCTGCGGAGGTTTCCAGTTTACTGTCTTGAAGGCGTATTCTGCGCCTGCTGCTTGTTTCTTGTACTTTAAGGCGGTTTCCCTCTGGGTTCTTCTCCTGATCCTAGCAGATCAGCCTCTGAGAGCACCTGCTGGTCGTCACGCTCCTTCAGTTTGATCCGGCTCTTCCTGTTTCCGTCTTTGTTCTCCTGAGGATGCAGCTTTCTGGTTTCTCCTTGATGTCAGAAACTTTTCAGCGGCAGTGTCAAAATCCAGCAAATGCTGACTGCTTGTTACAGCGCCATCACTTTGGTGACATCTGTGCGGGCGCCTGTCGGTCTGCTCCAGACAGTCAGGCTGATCCACGCTGACCTTCAGGCATGACGGTGTCTCTTTTACATAAAAAGTGTTTGTGTGTGATCATGCGGGGGTGTCTGATCAACAGCAGATGGCGTGTCGCTGGGAGTGGGCGGGCCTGCGTCATCCGTCACTCGGAGCGTGGGGGTGGGAGCGGCCGAGCTCCGGCCTGGTCCATCATCGTGACGGTCTGCGGGTCCATCTGACCCGTGTCCTCACATCCTCTGGCTTGTAAACATGAACCTTTTAACAGCAGACAGACAGACTTTCTCTCTCAGGTGTGGATGGTCAGGTCCCGTCAGCTGTTCCTCTTCCGTCCTCTGAAGGCTCTTCCTCACTGTCACTTCATGAAAACGAAACATGAACAAAAGTTTTTCATTTACATTTATAGGATCTTTATATTTCCAGAAGGAAATGTTATAAAGTCTGTCAAAAGAACACAAGTTAAATGAAATCAAAAACCAATTATAATAAATAAATTAATTAATAAGTTATAATATCTGCAAATATATTAGAATATTGTTCAAAATGCAAAAAGTGAATTCTATATAATTCTTTTTGTGTTTTCTTCAAGCTGAAGCTCATTTTCTGGGTTATTCTTGCTAAATGCACTCTCAACTGTTGTGGTGAGAGAAGTTCTTTTTTCCATTAAGCATAAACTTACATTTATGAGGAGTTAAGATGATGCTCCACCTCAGAAAATCGTCAATAGCATCTCAAACTGTTCTTATGTCTGAAAAAACATGCAAACTGCTGATCTCTGCTTTTGGCTCTGACGTTAGCGAGCTGCAGCTGAAGTCAGATGATCTTCAGAGCAGTTCGCTCCGCCGTCTCAGGAGACGGACCGCAAACGCTTTGGGTTAAAGAGCCGAACAGAAAAGACAGAAGATGAAGGAGTTTAATAAAAGAATTGAAGGTATACTTTTCTGAAGCTTTCCTTCCAGGAGAACTGCTTCTATCATGGCAGACATGTTTTCAGCACATCTGGACTGTCCTTCACTCTTCAATCAATCAAACAGCTCCTTTACGTCGTAACGGACCTTTTCTGAGTCCTAAAGGTTTCTGTCTCATATTTACTTCAACAATGGTAACTTGCGGCATTTCTTAGCTTTGTAATTAGGATCAGCCTTCTTTAACCTTTTAAGCTAATCCTTGAGCTAACATGTTGTCAGAGGGTCTGTGGGGATAGAACCCAAAACCTGATGCCAGGTCTGCAGAGGTTAAACACTAGTTTGCAGTTATGCTGCAAATTACTTTAATGGCAACTTCTTTGATCCAAACCCTTCAAATGATAAGTTTGTCTGGAAAATGAAGGAATGTAACCATAGCGGGGCATGTTGGTTACATTCCTGCATTATCCGGACAAACTTATCATTTTCTCCCAGTGGTAGACTCTTATTTTGAAGTTCAGTTGTTCAACAGCTGGGATCGGGGTCAGGCTACTTTTTTATGCCAAAAGCAAAGAATTAAAACAGAAATAAAATAATTTTTTATTCAAGCTTTAAAACAGGAATTCAGGATTTTAATGAGTCAAAAAGAAGAGAAGTGGATTAATTTGACCTTGTTTTAATGTCTTGATAATAAATGATCATTGATTCATTTGTGTAAAGCATGCTGGCACTGGGGCCGTTCTTTGAAAATATGTCCATGCTGATGAAACTGTGGAGCAGGATGAATTTCTTTAGACTTCTACAGTACCATGGAAGAAACCACGGTTCATTTTCATCAATAACAAACAAGCCCAGCGTCAGCGGCGACCTGTCCAGGATGTGAAAGGGGGTTAGAAAATGGAGAGATGGGCGGACCACAGCTTGTTGGTCTCTGTTCCTCCAAAAGTCACTGTTGGTGAATTTTAAAACCGCTTTAAGTCAACAAACCCCAAAGAATTTGTTCAACAAAAGGAAAAGTCTTGATAAATGAGCAGTTTATGTGAAACATCCTCATTTTTTTGCATTTAGAGAAAGTTGCGCGTTTGTTATTGCATCATAAAACGTAAAAACAATCATGCTGAAGGTTTTTGGTCCGACTACATTCTCTGTGTGGCTTCTTTAGACAACCTTTGAACTTTATGAATAAAGTGAAGCTCATTTTTCTAACTCATCGTGTGTTTGTTAAGCCTGCATCTCCTCACACCTCCTCCATGACCTGGACGCCCTGCTGTGGCGCCTTCACCTCCCTCTGGTCTCCTGTTTAGACGTGTACAAACATTGAACAAGCTCCACACTTCTCCACCTAGACCCATGAGAAGGTCTCTTGTTTGTCTTTGACCTGCGTTCATCCTCTTGTTGCCCTCTGTCAGACCCGTCATCATTTATGCTCTTGGATTTATTGCCAAAAGTGAAGCCCCGCCCCCTTCGCTGTGACAGCGTGTCCTTTCTTTCTCCTCACAGACATACCAGCAGCAGTCCTCTGTGCAGTCCAAGAACAGGAGGAAGAACAAAGGTGAGCTATGGGGACAGGTGTGATATCACCTGTCCCTGGGGCTTATGGGAGTTTACGGGAAGCTATGAATGTGGCGGTGCTGCTCCAGATGAAGCAGCTCTGTCCGTCTTTACGTTTCTGCTCCTCCCTAAAGAAAGTGCATCCCCAGTCTCAGCAGAAACCTTAAAGAAAAAAATCATTTTTAAAACAAATAAGTTTTTTTCATAGTGATTAAAAATATATTTAAAAGGAAGACAGAATTTGTCAAATTAAAACATTCACTTTTTTGAATCAGATTTGGTTTGAAAAGTCTGTTTACATCATTTGGCAGAAATGACGTTGAGAAGATCAAATACAATCCAGACAGTTTGACAGAATAGAAATCAACTGATCATCACAAACATGCAGAGTTAGAAGCAGCAGAATGTTGGTAGAGAGCTGATGAACCGACATCTTTCCCTAGAAATGCAGGGAACCTTAATCATTCTTTGCTTTTTTGACTGTTTGCTAACAAACTAAAATCTGAATCCGATTTTTCCACAGATTTTGTAAATGTGAACAATGTTTTGAATCTTTTTGGGTTGGGGGATACTGACTGGTCCTGAAGCTTCTCCTCCATCTTCAGGCTGTTTGTGCTGAAACCAAACGTTCAAACCGCGTTCCCCTTTAGCCACTCCCTCGTCTGAACGTGTTTGATCAGCTTCTACAGCTCTGACGGTGCTGGAAGGCCTGAAGAAAACATCCAAATCCTTATTAGAAAACACGTTTGTGCTTCCCAGACATCAGGCCGCCGTCACTTTCAGGTCCATCAGTGATTAACGGCACCTCCGCTGAAAAGCTCTGGGCTTCTGTGTTGGGGGGCAGAAACTCTTCCTCCTGTGACGTCCTTTCATGCAGAACAACAGGAAGCCTCTGCTCTTCATGAAGGGGCTCCTGTGTTCCAGCCTCCTTTCCCTCCAAACAGCTGATGTTCCTGCAGGGAAGTTCAGACCCACAGGATGAACTGCTGCCGCGTTGAGTCAGACTAACAGCAGATATGCAGAGTCAGCTGTTTGACTTCATTCCTGCTGCAGTGTTGTCATTTCTTCATCGTTGAACCAGGGCGGAGTTTGGCCTTGCTGAGTCGGAGGCGTGTCTCCTGCAAGGCGCTGGGCAGAGGCGACTGCGAGGGCTGGCTGTGGAGAAAGAGGGATGCCAAGGGGTACTTTTCTCAGAAATGGAAGAAGTATTGGTTTGTGCTGAAAGACAACTGCCTGTACTGGTACATAAACGAGGAGGTACGTGTCCAGCCTTCATGTGACCTTTTCCACCATCCATGATGGCGAAGGCCTTTGCTAAACCGTCAAGCTTCAACTTTAGGTTAAAAAAGTTGGTAGTTCAAATCTAGAGCCCTGACTGATCAACGTCCAGCAGCTGAACTGCTGCCAGAGAAGTTCACCAGACAACCACTAGGGGGCTTTTACAAAAGCAACTCGGTTACTATTCACGCAGAAGAAGCTGCTAAAAACGTTCTCCTGCTTCCTTTACATTAATGCCTGACTTTTTCCTTATTCAAATGTTCCTGTTGAAAAGTAGATTTGCCAAACTTGACAGAAACTTCAGGACAGACACACAAATCCCAGTCAACCAAGGCAACCAGGCAAAGGCTGGATTTGTGCTGCAACCAAAATTAAAATATTCCTGGAGTTTCTAGAGTTTCTACCAAAGATCTCTGAATCAGGACAATAGGAAAAGCTATGACTAGAAACAAACTGAAACCCTCTTTGGGTTTTATTGGAGTTTAATATTTGCCAGTTGGTCCTGAAGACGCTTTTCATGCTAATGGGATCCTACTGATAGAAACTACGATTGCATGGGAACAGGTTGCTTTGACATTCCAGATGTATTTATCTCACCTGTTGGGATTTAGCTCCTCCTGGTCTCTGTTTGCTCAGGACGAGAAGGCGGAGGGTTTTGTCAGTCTTCCAGAGTTTAAGATCGACCGGGCCAGCGAATGTCGAAAGAAGTAGTAAGTTCCAGAAGAAAGAAGATTTGCAGCATGTTCATGGTCATAGCCTAATGTGCAGTCTGCAGGCCCTGGAAAACCCAAAGTACGTCCTCTGTCTCTCTAGTGCTTTCAAAGCATGTCACCCCAAGGTCAAGAGCTTCTACTTTGCAGCAGACGGAGTGGATGACATGAACAGGTAAATCCACTGAGAGTCCTGCAGCACAGCAGAATGCCATCATGAAGGTTCATTCTGCTCTTCAGCGCTGTGAAAAGATGCTTTTATTTCTACCTAAAACTCCACAAAGTCATGAAAATGACTGCTTTCAAAAGCTCCTAATAATTCACTTTTTCTGCTCTTATATTTAGAATATTTTATCTGAACATGAAAAAATTTGCTGAAAAAACAAAAATAATCATATTTTTTCACATCAAAGCTTTTTTAGTAACGTAAAACGTTTTATTTTCATTACGCAATAATTTTTTTTTTTCAATGCTGATCCATTTTTTACAAATGTTCTTCTGTTTTGTTTTGTTTCTGGGGGGGGGGTCTTTTTTTTTTTTACTTAACATGGACTTTGGGCAAGAAAACCAAAGATCAAATAATCGTGTGCTTCTGCAGAGCTGCTAACAGCCCTCACTGCTCTAAACTCAGATGTTGCTCCTGTCAGGTGGTTAAGTCGTCTCAACACGGCGGCCGTTGGATACGCCGAGCGAGAGCGGATGCGCCAGGACCAAGGTTAGAAAAAATACTTGGGTTCATATGAATGGGTGGATGGATGGATGGATGACGGATGGATGGATGGGTGGATGGATGGATGACGGATGGATGGATGGATGGATGGGTGGATGGATGGGTGGGTGGATGGATGGATGGAGGGATGGATGGATGACGGATGGATGGATGGATGGATGGATGGATGGATGGATGGATGGATGGGTGGATGGATGGATGGGTGGATGGATGGATGGATGGGTGGATGGTTGGTTGGATGACATGTGACTATGTCTCGTCCATCTGCTTTGTACAGATTACTGGAGTGAGAGTGAACATGAGGAGGACACCACCTCCAGTCCCAAGCAGGACAGTCCTCCACCTCCGTATGACTCGTACCCACGGCCTCCGTCGGTGAGTCTCGCTCAGACTGCTCCCGCACAGCAGACATCAAGCATAATGCTTTGCCACAGTAGGCCTCGTGACTTTTTCTAATAATGGCAGTGGAGAACCAGTGAAGTTGAAATGCTCTTTAGAGATAAAACGTCTTCGCTCTGCATGTTAATTTCTAGACCAGGGTTCACCAACCTTTTTGAGACCGAGGGCTATTTCATGGGCACCAAGTGGTGTGAAGGGCGCCACTAAAAAAACCTCCTACCCCCCCCCCCCCCCCAAAAAAAAAAAAAAACACAATTTGAGGACTTCCTTTTGTGTGCCCTATTTTTATTTGCTCATTTTACACACAAAAACATGCATGAATTATCTAGACTCGTATTACAGGGGGGGGGGGGTCAAACTCAGTTGCAGAGGGAGCCTAAATTCAAAACAGACTTTAGGTTGCAGCAGAACAAGATAAATATTTATTGAACACACTAAAGCTAAACTTTTAAACCTTTAAAACTTTAACTTAATTTTAACTTTTTAAACAAAAATGTAAATAAAAACAGACAGGAATATTAATCCTCACATTAATGGATTACTCAGACACCTCAACCTATTCTCGAAGTCTTTACATTACATGAATCATAAGAATGTCCAGAAATTGTGTAATTTATTTGATCCATTTAAACTTTTGTAATAGACCCTTACTTTTGATTATTTTTTAAGTTATATTTGTTTAAATATTTGGGTTTTCTTTGTCTACCTTTATCTCAGAATTGATATTGTTGTCATTGACAGACATGCCGTGGTTGTATGTTGAATATTTGCTTCAATAAAAAAAAATAAAAAAAGATTTTTTTGGTTGCATTCCCTGCGGGCGCCACAGGGTTGGTGACCCCTGTTCTAGACAGACGTTTAATTTCTTGCTGACATGTCACTCTCTCTCTTACAGAATCTTTATGTCTCTCTCTCACCTTGTTTTTCCCTCCTCTGTCAGATGAGCACTTACCTGGAAGGTCGAACCACCCGCCTGTCTTCCACAGAAACGTCTCGTTCTCGCTCTTCCCAGGAAGACTTCCTGTGCGGCGACCCCTCAGCGGTGGCTGCGGAACCGCAGTACCACCCCGGTCCACTTGGGGCCGGTACCACACACAGTGGAAGAAAGCCAGGGGGCAGCAGCAGCAGCGACATGCAGTACAGATGTGACCCTGTGGAGGTGTGTAGTGTCCCCCTCCTGAAAGGAACAGTTGGTTCTGCAGATCAGCGTGTCCCTGGTTGATTTACACAAAAACGGCTTTTTTAAAGCTCTAAAGTGGATTTTAGGATTCACATCCGTGCAGGACAGTTGGTTTGTTCTTCACAGGCGATGAATCCTTTATTTAGAAAAGGTACTGCTTCGTGATTTTACTGCTGTAAAATGTTAACTGTGAGGAGCATTTGCTTCAAATTCATCACATTGACATTCAACAATCAGAAAGTTGTTATATTTGATTTGGAGTAGACCCTTTGACTTTAATATTATAGCAAACAGTGTAACCACTTAATAGATATTCATTTGAATACAATTGTTTCCTAAAATTTAACTTTCTTTACTTCTAAAAAAAATTAAAAAAAAACACAATAACTTTCAGAAATTCTGGAAGTAACCAACAAATTCTTGTCTCATAATTAGTTTTGCATCCAGGACCTGATTAACAGACTTTAGGAGCTGTTTTCAGGGGCTTTGTTGGGTGCGGGGCTTAAGGGGATTCCCCTGTTTGTTCAGCATTATTTTACAATTCAGTTAGGAATTTTTAATTAAACATTTATGCCAAGTTCAGACACAATGTTCTTCAGCTGTGCTTTTCTCTGTAGTACCGCTCCAGTCCTGCAGGCGGCAGCAGTGAGACGGGGTCCCCGGGTCGCTCCTCATCCTCTCAGAGACGTTCCTGGCAGGACCTGATCGAGACCCCGCTAACGGAGTCTGGACTGCATTACCTCCAGACCGGACCGCTGGGTAACAGAAAATGAGAAACCAAAGTTTCCTGAAGAAAAAAGACCCTCCCTCAGAATGTCCTGACTGATTAGTTTAGTGAGATTAAAGCCCAAACGGGTTTTATTTGAGCTTGGGGGCAGCATCTTCTGTTTGTGTAACATTCTAAAGTTTGAAAGAAGACTCGACCTGTGAGAAGCTGAAATGGTTGGGAGTGTTTCATCTTGAAACCGTCAGTGTGATGGATGTGTTTTTGACGAATCCATCAGTAAGAGCTCCTGTTTTGCCTGGCAGAGGACGCCGTCTTCGCTGAACCCGGTCTCGGAGGCTGCTCCATGACTGCCGGAGCCGTTTACACTCTCCCTCCACAGAGGAGCGCCCCGTTGCCCATGGCGATGCAGAGGCTGGTCCCTATGGCAACCCAAGGAGAAAAACCCCGCAGCTTCACGCTGCCACGAGACAGCAATCTACACTCGCTGCTCGCTCTGCCCGCCAAGGAGGAGCGCGCCACACACGGAGGTGAGTCCCGACAGGTTTGGCCGGAGATCAGTTTGTTCAGAAACAGTTGAGTTGTGGGCGCCGTGCCTCCAGCTCTCTGTCAGATAAGATGTTTATTAGAGACACAATCAGGAAGTCACGTCAATATTTCACACTAGAACTGGAATCGATGCCAGACATGAAACATTTGGACATTTTTCAAAAACATCTCTCCTCATTTTGAATCATGTGGAAGTCCTGCAGCCTTTAAGCATGGAGACAGTTCAAGCTCAGAGAATGCAGCCGGCCGCTCTGCAGCAGCATCATTGCTGCAGGTTTGTATGGAAACCAGGAGAGCAGAATGTCTTCTACCCATAAGAGACGACATCACAGCTGACAGGTGTTCTTCTGCGGTAAACGCAGTCCGATCGGTTTGCTGACACCATAACACCACACTCTAACGCAGGGCTGGCCAATCCTGGTCCTCAAGAGCCTTAACCCTGCCTGTTTCCCGCTCCATGCACTGCTTGATGCTGACAACCTGAACCAGGCGTGTTCAGTCAATCATGTGGAATCACTGAAGTTAGCTAATCAGCAGCAAGCTGGTCTGGAAGGAAAACAGGGTTGAGGCTCCTGAGGACCAGGTTGGCCTGTCCTGCTTTACCGTAACGGGGCAGACCCATGCACTCTGTTGCCACGGTGACAGAAGAGATCGTTTTTCAGTTTAGTTCCGTAAACTCGTCCGGTTCTTGTGATCACACGACTTCTGACGGAGGAGGTGGAAGTGATGCTGATGTCATCCTCAGGAACGGATCTGTGTCTGGAGGCTCTGCTACCCGTCTGCACCGTGAGCTCAAACCGGACCTCCTGCTCTCCTGGCGGCGGCTGTGAAGGCGCGTCTTTGGGGGACTTGTTTCGGGCCTGCGAGCAGGGCGGAGTCTGTCCTCTGGGGCGGGGCTCTGAGGCCAAAGGCCAGACGGAGTTTAGGCAGTCCTTCCTGCGACGGGCCGAGGATCCTCAGCTGAACGAGCGTCTGCACCGCCTGCGCATACTGACTTCCACGCTGAAGGTGGGTCCGTCCCGCGCAGACCTTCATGAGAAGCTGAGCTCAGAGGAGTGAACTAGAGTCTGGATGTAGCAGAAGCTCCCGGCTGCAGGAGGTCTTTACGAGTCTCAGAGGTCCCTAAAGAGTTCCTGTCTGGAGCTTTTTCTCTTTTATCAGCCCGTCTGGTAAAAGTATTTCTCCCCTTTATGAAGCTTCATGAAGGTCACGATTGGAGAACCTGTCTGGAGCTTCTTCATGTGGTGGTTCCAACAGACTGACAGATGTCTGAGGTCATGCAGAACATGGATGTTCTCCAGTTTTCAGAGGACATCATCAGAACATTTGTGCTGGATGTTCTGCTATGTTCTTGCTTTCTCCTTGAATGCTCCATTTCTGTCCTGCTGGTAGTCTGTTGTAGCTGAGGAGCTTCTCCTCTTTTCTCCTTTTGGGAGTGATGGAGCTCTCACCGTTCAGACTCAGACTTTGCTTCTCATCTCTTCCTGGTTCTCCTCAGAGGACAGCTTGTTTTTTTAGGGTCTCCTGACAGCGTCCAGGTTTTTCATATTTTTACTTCAACTGAATGTGACCTGAGCCTGAAAGGGGGCAAATACTTTTTCACAGCGCTGGCCTGTTGTGTCACAATCCTGAATCCTGAACATCCGTGGTAGTTAGAAAAAAAATCTCAATTTTACTGAATTCAAAACATTTTGAGGCCATAATTAGAAAGCTCTGAAAGAATCTTAATTTTGTCATAAATCTGTGAATATTTGTCCTGAATAACCGTTTCTGCTGCTCTTTTGTTTGGGGCGGAATCGTCTGAAGATCTTTTTGCGGGTTAAATCTGGTTCTTCTCAATCAAAGAGGGCAGAGCTTGGTTAGAGAAGTGTTTGCTCACATGACCTGTTTCTCTGTGCATCTCCTGGGCCTGATTCAGGCGTCTGGGCTCTGTGTGGGCGGAGCCAGGCACCTCCTCGGCTGTGGCTGTTGTCTGGAGTGTCCGTTCTGCTTCTGTGTTTGTTGGTGGCGTGTTTCCGTTGGTTTGGCTGCTTGAAAAGGAAGCGCCAGCTTTGGGGAGAGTCTGCATGCCAGCGCTCTACATTAAAGTTGCCCTGCCAGCGTCTGCCGCTCTGCATGCACCGTCGGCTGCTTGGCAACGGGAATCTGCAGCGGTTGCTGTGGAAACAACTAAAGCTTCTGCTCTCCTCTGTAGGCCATCCTCACATTATTCTAACATTTTATCTGCAGTCAAATCCGATGCATTAGATCATTTCCATATCACAGTTATGCATTCCAGGTTTTGCCATTTATTTTCTGGAATGAGGAATTCCCCATCACTAAAACTACCATCAACTCCTTTTAAATGTGTGTTTGTTGTTGGAACATCTGGATGAGACATTTGAGAAGAGCAACTTCGTACCACTGACAGCATTTTTGCCTCTCTTGACTCTTCCTCGGTTTTTTTGTTGCTCCTCGGCGTGAAGGAGGGTCTAAGGGCAGCTTAGTCTGTTTAGTTTAGCCAACAGCTGTTGTATTTTAGAACTGATTTGATGTTTTGGTACAGCTGAGGAAACTGTGTTGTGATGCTGGGCTGCATAAATGGATTGAATTGATTCTCATCCTGCTGGGACTTAGTGTTGTTGATGTTGAATTTGGGGCAGAAAGTTCAAATCTTCTGGTCTCACCATCAGCCAATCATGGTGCAGCTTTTGACAGCACAGATGTTGGACGTTCTCCTGGTGTTTGCTGCATCTTCTTAGTGTGGAATCTCTGTGATGCTGCTTTTACCGTAGAATTGACCTTTTCCCCCACCGGACTGGAAACGTAGTTTGGTCTGCTTGTCCTCTTGGACCACGTCTTCTGACCCAGGTCAGACCTGGGGAGGATCAGCACGTCTTTGTTCTGCAAACCAACAAGGGAGAGATTTCCCCTCGATTGTCATTTAAAAACAGAAAAGGCTTGGATTTTTTCCTATTGCCCCCCCCCCACACCCACAGACTGCAGTAGGACCGTCGTCCTTTATTCATTCATGGAATATTGTTTGCTAGTTTTAGTCAAATCTAACGTGAAATGTGATTTTTCTTTTTTTTATCTTTGACTTAGAAACATAATAATTGATAATAATCAATAAGTGTGATCAGATAGCTTGTGATGTTCATGATGTGGTCACCGTATGCCGCTTTAGTGCTGAACGTTGGTCAGATAGAGACAGCATGAAGGCCTTTGGTCTAAACGCCACAGCCAGCGCTTTTATGATGGTCGGTTCTCTGACAGTAAACGTCCGAAGGTTCTACACCAGGTTTTAAAACACGGAACACTATCTGCAGATAAACGGAGCTGTTTTAATGTCAGGTCTCCTTTTTGAATCAAAGTCTCTGAATGAAAAGTTGAAGACTCACCGACCGTTTTGACAAACACAAGAGTGCAGGTTGATGTGACAAACAAGAGAATAGATTTAGTGGACAACTTCTTTCCTTCTTTGTCTTGCAGCTGCTGCCTTTAGGGGGCGCCATAATGAATCTTCTGCCTCCATCTAACCCTCTCCTCCCTCATATCCTCCTCTTTCCTGTATCTCCGACCTCAGCATCATCTCTGTTCCCCCTCTTCCCTGCATGGATCTCCAGAACATCCATGATCTGTTCCTCTGATGGATTCAATGATCCATCCTGGTCCCAAAGAGAACCTCAGGGTCTTCATCTCTGCTGCCTCCTGCTCTTCCTCCTGTTTCTTTCTGTTTAGATAGTTTTGTAAACTCACTGAATCTAAACCAAGTTTCTGACTTTTGTGGACACTTGTTGACGTCTCACTGAATTCACATTTCGTGTTCAAACTCAGGTAGCTGGAACCTCAGCAGAGATCTCCCCAAACCTCCGTGCATCTCCTGCTTTGTGTGGCATGTTGTCCGTGTGTCTCGTCTGAAAGCGTGAAGCCAACCCTGCTGTGTTTCCTCCCAGGACAGGGAGGGGGAGCTAGCGCTGATCGACAGGCTGCTGGCCGCCCCCCAGCTATCGTCTGCAGACTTCCAGGAGTGGAAGAAGGCCTATCAGGAGCTGTTCTCTCAGGAGCCGAGCTCGGAGGCCGAGGCGGGGCCGCCCCTCACCCCGTCGCTGTCTCACACGCACTCCTTCATTGAGACGCACGTCTGACTCTAAGAACTGACTGCTGCAGATTTACGCCCCAAGGTTGAGGTCAGAGGAAAGTTTTGCAACTTCAAGCGCCTCCTAAGCTTTGAATCACATCTGTTAGCTGGTTGGTTGTGGTGCTCCAGGCGGCTCCAGGCGGCTCCAGGCGGCTCCAGGCGGCTCCAGGCGGCTCCAGGCGGCTCCAGGCTGGGTGTTGCCATCATTCTTCAGAACTACAGTTAGCTTGCGCGCTATGTAAATCCTCTCCATGGAAAGCCTTTGAAAGAAGCTGTCAGAGCATCTTCATCCGTCCTGCTTGTTGTTCACACCGAGTCTCATGCACAGGGCCGTGACGGGTGAAGCCTTATACTTAATGATGTAGATATTACTGTACAGTCAGTGTGGTGGCAGACAGAAGCAATGACCTTTTCTAATCTCAGCAGTTTATATTTAGACGTAGAGGCTTTTGTTCATGCTGGTTATTGAACTCTATTCTGTGCGAGGCTGGACCTGAAGCATGTACCCCCCTCCCTGGAAGAAGAGCCATTTCACGGGAAAAGTCCACCCAAACTGCTTTAAGGAAGTTTCATTTGCCCTTCAGATCCTTCTCTGGTGAAGCCGCTGACCTCTGACCCCATAAAAGCTAAACAGCCCGTTTGAGTCATGGGTTTGATTCCCAGAGGGAAACTAATTGCTCCTTTAATGTCAAAGCTGCCCCTCCTAGTCCTAAAAGTGGGATTTTGATAAACAAACATGCTGGATCCCAAAGGTCTGATTGGATCTTCAGAACCTTTTAAAGAATCACCACAGATGATCCAACAATCAGACTCATTATTATACAAGGTCCACAAACGCGTCCTCTGCTCCAGGAGCGTCTGTGAACAACGCTCTCCTCCGGGGGCTTTGCTGCTTCAGCGTTGGGGGCAGAACTTCCTGCCTGACGGCTGTCGAATTCTGGCTCCGATTCTCATGGAGGGCTGGTGGTTCTGGTCTGGGACGTGCCGCCGTTCCTTTGTCTGTATGTCCAAGTTTAGCTGGCTTTAAGTCAGACCAACGGGAAGCTGCGGCGGGAATGTTGTGGTTCCTTCCTTCAGAGACATCAGCTGATCATTTGCTTCCGTGGGAACGTCATCATGGGTGAATCTCCACCTAGTGTGGATGCAGTTCCCGTCCGGATGCGTGTGAGGACGGACACGTGGAGCCAGCTTTGCTTTACGCGTCTGTTGTTGGATCAAACAGATGGACTAACGTCACGTTAAGAGTTATGAACGTAACGTTTGGTGTTTATTTCACAGTGACAGTCCACATCCAAAGCTTTGCTGCATGTGCCAGAATGCACCCAAAGCCATGAAGCTGAAGCACAAAGATGAAGGTTTTTAGACACGTTTCCGCTTTAATCGCACAAACGCAAACGTTTGACAAAACTGATGTGTTTCGCTTATCGAGACATAAATATGCTGGAATTGTAAAACTCAATTCTTATAACTTTTTCGTGTTAGAAGATCAGTCTGAGCAGTTCCCTCCACTGTTACTGAAAGAAGAGTCAAACCAAAGCTGATTTTTTCCAGATTAGTCTTCAAACCTCAGCCTTTGACCATCTCCGTTTGGATCATTGGGACCTGGAATCCTCCACAGATCGAGTTCTGGGCTTTGATGTTAAACTTTGCTGATGAGACTCTGAAATACGTGGATGAAGACTTTTCCAAATGTGTGTAGTACTACTCTGTTGAAGTATTTCATGCAGTCATTGTGTTTTTGTTCCTTGGTCGTGTGAGGAGAACCTGTTCATGTCTGCCTTGGTTTGGTCTCCAGCACTTCCTCCAGTTTCTGAGCCTCAGAATGTCACCATCAACCCCCCTTTGGCTGTAATGGAAGGAGGTTTACCCTGCAGTGTTTCGCCATCAGACTCCTTTCCATCCCAGCCTGGACTCTCAGCGTGGGGGCCGTAATGGGGGGTTATGAAAGCAAAGGTGAATGGCACACCTGCCCCCCCATCCTGAGGTCCTTCATCTGTGACACCCCGGTTGAGTCAGTGATCACCGTGACAGGCGAGGTTGTTTTAGTAAAACAACATTTTAGTAAAACATCTTGTGAGGTTTTTTCCCAGCAGCCACTGCAGGAAGGTTGTCCTGTCATTGTCATGAACTCCCCACAGGATTGCTGAGTCATATATGTTTTCTAGCCTGTGTGTTCTGATCAGGTATGCTAAAGGAGAGGTTTGACCGCGTCATCTCCCAGAAGGAGCTAACAAAAACGAGGCCTGATGAAACTTGGCGGTTTGGATTGTTCTAGTCCCTTGACAGCATCTTAAAATAAATTCTCTTCTGGCATCTGGTACTTGACCTGAGAGAACGGTTTCTTAGACTTTGGATGCAGTGTGGTTGCCATGTGATGCTGGTTGCTAAGGAAAGAGGACTTGGACGCAGGTCCATCAGCCCCAGACGTCAGAAGGAGTTAGAATTTTAACCCCAGAGTGACTCCCAGTTCCCTCTGATGCTCCACCATTTCATCTGTGGGGCATCCTGGGGCAGCTTTGTGCCTCCGCTGCCCAATCCCTGCGAAGCTTTTATTGTGTTCATGTGGTTTATTCAGATTTATCTTCAAGTCCTGAAAATGTACCAGCTTGGTAGCCTTTAGGAAAACGATTGTTGGTTTTAGTGGCTTTAGTGCAAAACCTCATTCTTTTTTGTTAAACAATCAGGAAATTCAGATTTATGAAACACAATCAGTAACAAATTAATGTTTATTTCATGGAGTTTAATGAATCGTAGATGATACGATAATTTTTTAAGTTTTCAAAGAAAAGTTTATTTTATGCCCTAGATTTTATTTTCTGTCTCATCAATGTCATAACTCGCCGCGGGTGGATTTTTAGCTTTCTTTACTGCATGTAACATCAACATAGGAAGTTTAAAATGAATGTTTTATTTATATACTGAGATAATGCACAAACTACAGAAGCAATCACCCGTACAAAAGCAGATGAAGCCGGTCTGAATTGCTCTTTTATGCTGCTGCCTGTGATTGATTGTAGTAGAATGTCTTCAATGAAAAAATAAAACGATATTTATTTTCTGGTTTGTGTCTTAATAATCAGATTATGGAGATTTAAATGGATAGAGTACAAATATGTGTCATCCTTTCTTTGGGAAGCCTGTCTTTAAGTAATGATGTAATGAATAAATTTCAGTATTTATTTATGTGACTCCTACGTTCTGTTAAGGATGGGTCAATAAAGGTTTGAATGAAGTCGTTGTCGTCAAAAGCATTATTTGCTGACTTACTGCATCATGTTTCAAATCTTAACTTCGGACACCAGTTTGCTCAGATTACTTATCATTTAGTTTTTTCATTCAACATTCAGGTCTCCATGCCTGTTTTCTGCAGTGTGATTCATGGATTGTCCCTCTGTCCCACCCCCCTCTGGGGCAGCTGGAGTGAATCCAGTTGGCTTGTCTCTACCCCCCCCCCCCCTGGCTCGTCTCGCACCCCCAGCCGTCCCCCAACTCCATCTGGATATAAAGATCATCTGCTGGACTTTAAACATGTAGTTGTAGAGTTAGATAATAGGATAATAATAATAATAGGATAATAATAATAATAGGATAATAATAAGATAATACCAGAACTCTAGGAGTTCTGGTAAATGGCCTGTCCGTCCTGGGGGAGGATCCCTCCTTCATGTGGACACCCCTGAGGATTCTTTGTTTTTTCCAAAATCCGTTTTTTTTTTTTTTTTAGGAGTTTTTCCTCACAGAGGAGGGTCTAAGGACAGGGATGCTGGTTTAGTTTCTGCCGATCATGAGTGGGGGGTGGGGTGGGATTAAGAATCCTGAAAGAAGCCAAGAGCAGTAACCAGTCAAAGTTCGCCATGTTATCTCAGAAAAGTTCAGAATCAAAAAATCAAATGTAATCTGGTACAAACAGTTCAGTGTGTTTTTATTGTGTTATCAGTCATTAAAAATGTCACGCTTGTTAAATTCTGGCAGCCGTTCTTAACTCCACCTGAAAATCTTCAACTCACTTTTTCCTTCTTCAGGGTTGCACTGCTATTATTGTATCCTAATAATACAAAACGGACATTATTTCTCACCTTTTTGGTTCCCGTCTACTCTTTCCTCAGTCTGATTGCATTCACACTGTAATGAGTCACACCAGAGTTCGCTTGCAATGAACTGAGGCCATGGATGTCCGGCAGATCTTGTTTGGCCGGCACCACAGCTTAGAGGATCCACCAGAGCTGAACAGAGTGGATTATCAGAAGAAACAGCACTTGGATCAGAAAAGGACACTGGAGAAAGAGCGTCTTTGTTTCCAATGAGAACAGACGAGATGTTATCAGACATTTCTAAAAACGCTGCAAGTGTCCGTTCCTGTGCTTTAGTCTGGAAGAGCCAGGCGTGTGCATTCAGTCCCAGTGAGAGGTCTTGGGAGCTGGCAGATTTCTCTCCAGTGATCTTTCTTCGTATCATACTCCAGCACGCTCTTCACCGTCTCCTCCTGTCCATCCTTCCACCTTCTCCCACCAAATAAAAGTAGATTCCCGGAGGCTGTGGAGGTCATCCCATAGTCAAAGGACCCAAAGAGCAGTGGCTTAAGGCGTGTCCAGAGGTCCGCCTGCGGATCGTAGCGTTCAATATCACAGAAAGGTTCATACATGCCCAGCAGGGCGTAGATGAAGCCACGGGCGGCTGCTAAGCGATGGCTGAACCTGCCGATGGACATGGACGCCTTCTTTTCCCAGACTCTGTCTTTGAGGCTCCAGCTCAGGACATCTCGGGTTATTTCCCTGTTGTCATGGAGACTGCTGTGATGGCCGCCTTGGTTACCAGGGTGGCCACCTGACACATAGAGGTTGTTGTCAAGTGTAGCGGAGGCGTGGCCATAAAGGGGGCGTGGCAGAGGGACACCTCTCCTCCATTTTCCTGCCTCCATGTCATAGAACTCCACAGAGGCGACGGCTGCGTCTGTGTTGGTGCTCGGCAGAGACTGGCGCCCCCCAATGGCATAGATGGTGTCCTGCAGGAGGCAGCAGGTGAACTGAGCCCGCCTCTCCAACATAGACTCCACCTTCTCCCAGCTGCCAAAGCGAGAGTCAAACCTCCACACTCGGTTCGAGGTTTCCATGGTAACAGAGGTCTTTGCTTCCTCCTCCCCAACTTTCAGCTCATCTCCTCCGAGCACAAAACAGAAACCCCCCCAAGGAGCAAACGCAGAAACTTTTCAGCCTCAGAGGGAGAACACAACGTAGGAGAACACTTCCTGCTCCTCGGATCAAACGCCCACACCTGCTGCTCTGGCCAATTAACACTGGCCCCGCCTCCCACTAGAACCACCCGATTGGGCGATTCTCTGAGGTGGACTGTCTGCTCTGTGCGATTGGCTGAGCTGATCCATGCCGATAGTACTCAGGATTCGGGTGTGACCTCGGATCAAGGTGTAGCCATGGCTTTGTAGACACAACTAAGTTTCATCAGATACTCGAGGCGATAATCAAACCGCCAGACGACTCAGCAGAGATTTGACTTCCAGGAGTGGGAGGGGTCCGTTTTCCTCCAACCATGAAAAGTCAGCTTTAGAGAGTTCAAGCTCTTTGACCCCAGGGACGACATCAGCGTCCAGCACCGCCGTCAGGGACTGGATGTTCAAACTCAGGGAGATCATCCTATTTTCCTGCAACAGGTCCTTCATCTCCATGGCAATGGTCTGATTGGCAGCCTCCAAAATGTTTAAGAGGGCGTGGCATTCCGCCAGATTAGCATAGCAGCAGCAGTTCTCAGCATTCAAACTCTCCATCATGAACCGCTCACACACCGACAAAGCCGTTTCCACCTGCAGGTACCTGGCTGTTTTCAGAACCACAGGAAGTGTGGAGGCAGACAGACTGAGCCAGCCCGAGTACAGGAAGTCCAGAATGGTCTCCAGGCCCTGAGGCGTCAGTGCCGGGAGGCAGATGGAGCCTGCTGAGCTCTCTACGGTCCCCTCGCCAGACATGGCCCAGAAATAGTCGCTGGAGCTGGCTAAAAGAGCGCGATGACACGGGAAAGAAGGCGTAACCTCAAGATAACATCACCATCTTCTTTTGAGGGCGCAGCGCTGGAAACCAGCAAGAGTCTGGATTTCTGTGAAGGAGCTGTAGGCAACGGTAGCTATCCATCAGAAGATGAGGTAACCTGCCCAGAAGAGAAGCAGGCCGTGTCACTCACCAGCGTCGCTCATCTGTGTTTTGTTGTCCTGTCTCCCGATGGCTGGCGTAGCGACACCATGTGATAAGTAGGTGTATAACACCACCCCCACACGCCCCAGCCCTGAAAGCCTCAAAGTCTGGGGCAGCAGCTCTGACCTCTGTGTTCGTCTGCTGTTCATGGCGGGGTCAACCAAAGCCCCGTTCAGCCAGATCAGCAGGTAGACGACACACCGAGGGGCTGATGCTGAGTCCATCTCCCTCATCGCCATGGCAACAGGAAGGAAAACACAGCTTTGGATTTGGGATGTGGCCGAGAAGCTGCCTACCTGAATAGAAGTGTATAGATGTTAGGTGTTCTCTGTCCTGGTGTCACCTACCTCTTTTGCATTTGCCAGGTGTGCCACCATATTTTAGCAGCAGCAGCACCAGTGGGTGTTGCTGCCTGCTCCTGCAGCATATGTGTGAAAATATCTGAGTGGCGCTAAAGAGCAGCAGGAGCATCAGTTCACAGCCGGGGAGTCTGCACAACGGGGTCACATGGTCTTTCCAGCTGACCCCCCAGCTTTGTTCCTCTCCCAGCCTGACCTGTGCCGGCTAAACTTAGCTGCAGCTGCTGCGTTGGGGTGCAGCAGCACATGTGTTGACGGATCTGCAGCAGCTTTCCGTGTCCAAGACAGGAAAGCGGTTGGGGCTGGGGGACAGAAATGATTCCTGCTGTTCGTAAAAAGAGACGTTTTCTGGTCAATTCTGTTGAAAACGCTGACATTTCAAGACACAATAGTAAGAATGTGTGTCACTAAAAAAGACCACAGTTGAAAAAAAGTTATTTAAATAAAAGTTCTTAAAAACAGAAATGTGTTTTATTGAAAAAATACAGAATTACTGACGTAGAATGGAGTTTAAAGGCCAGAGAACAAAACAAATGGACTATTTTCTCATTTCTCTTCATGCAGGATCAACATGCAAATTTAGTTTTAGTTTTCAGCACAAACCAGTGAAATTATTGCAGAAAAAGAAGTAAAACACAAAATAACTTTATATTTCTGTCAGATGACGACACCTGCCTTCACAAAACAGAACCAACAACATTTAGAGAAGCTTTCAGAGGAAACTCATGAAAACATCCAATCAAAGTCCAGGAAACGTCGGGTTTTTCTGCAGCAGACACGTCTTTAGCAGTGACTGAATGTGAGCAGCATCAGCTGTCATGAGAGATAAATATGTGGAAGGAGGTGATGCAGCAAACAGAGGTCATGTTTCGGATTTTCCAGGTGGCAGTTCTGCAGAGATCAGTGTCCATCTTCAACAATCTGCAAAAAAACAACAACAAATGTCTTCAGGAGCTGCAGGAAAAGTGAGGAACTGCTAGTGTTGGTCTCCAGGAGAAGGTTCTTCTCTGTTCAAATATGGAGTTTGGTCATGTGACCCGTTGCAGCTGATTTAAAGCTGGTTTTCTTATGAAAGGACAGTTTGGGGATGAAAATGTTGAAGATTCCCATAAATGAAACCATCATGAAGCATTCAAAGTGGCCTTTGCTAGTCCAGGTCGCGTCTCTTGGCTTTGGTCCGAGTTGAAGTCAAGCCTTAAAAAGGTTCAATGTTGAGGGAACATCTGCATGAATTTATTGACTGATACGCCATGAACGCAGCAGAAAACCATGTTTGATGAAGTCAGAAGTGATGTGAAAAACCAGAGTCAACTGGAAGTCTCCATCTCTGCAGAGAGACTTTGATTTTGTTCAACCTTTATTTTCCAAATAAACTATCCAAAGACTAAAAAAGAGAAACAGGTTTTTCAGCTTCTCTGTCTGAATTTCAACTTTTCTGACATAAGTTTCTTCCGTCTCTGCTGAGCCACACTTCTTCAGTCTGAAAGCCCACTGAAGCACAAATGGAGCTCCTGACTGAGGTTTAAACAGCGACACCCTGTAGTGAGCATGCTCATTGCATATCAACAGTCCTGATACTGGATATTCTTTCTATTCATCTAGATCACAACGGAAGCTGTAAAAACTGGATTTTTCTTGTGGTTTCATCTCCAGACATGTTTTCATGTACTTTTTAAATGATTTAAAAGAGTATTTAAACTTTAACCCTTCCATCCAGGCCTGACGCACTCTGAAGTTTAGTTTTCTGTCTCTCCATTAAAATTCTTTTCTATTCATCAGCTTTGGAGGAAAATATTCATCATCTGTTTTCTTCAAAAGAACAAACCTGTTTTGTTCTTCCTACCAACTGGATTTGCATCTTTCATCATGAAAGGTTTACACTTCACAAATGCTTCTGTATATTCCTTTCTATTTTCTGATGTTTATTTGCATCTTTTTCTCTCGACCAATTGGGATGAAACCTAAACTGTCAGCTGGGTGTGCTGCAGGCAGCGTCAAGTTCAGACTTTTTCAGGAGGCCTTTACAGAAACTACAGGCCTGTTTTTGTGATATAAGCACTGCGGATAGACTTGGGACATAAATGTCACAGAAACTGAACATATGTTGGTATGAAAATGCTGAGCTTATTAAATATGGCAAAGAGTAACCTGTTAATCCTTAGTGACCCATCAGAGTTCGCTCTTTACATTTTTCAGCTCTGACAGGTTAACTGCAGGTCCAGGAAGCTTCAACGCTCCTGGCGATGGCTTCTTCTCCTCTGGTGTCGGGGCTACAGGGCAGCTTTGCTCCGGAGGAACCTGAAAAAACCAACATTTGAGTTTTGGACGGTTGAAGGCGTGCATTCAGTGTGTCAGAACTGTCAAATTATCTGAAGATGTAAATGAAGGATGTAGCACAGCAAACTGCATCCGTTTGTCCTCTCTGGTAACCTCCACTGTTTGTCAGGTGTGAAGCTCACCTGAACCTCAGACTGGACTAAACTAAGGCGTCCTGCTCTTCAGGCTTCACTGTCCAGCAGGTTCTCTATCTTAACTAACAGCTGAAGGTTGATGATGAAAAAACACATTCAGAGAACACAGAGTCCACGGCCCGGTTCATGGTTCTGGTTATTCTAAATCCAAAGAGAGCGGAGAGCTGCAGACACTCATCAAAGTGATGGTTGGGACGGGTTTAGCTCCGCCTCAAAGGGAGCAGCGGTTACGTTTTCCTTTTAGATTTCTCCTGAGTGTCATGAAAAACAAAGCTGACTCCTTGAAGGGAGGTTTTTTTATTCCAACAAATGATCCCAGAATGGAAGCAGCCAGAAGCTAAAGCTAGGTTAGCCAACTTACCTGTGTTCAACCATAATTACAAAAACTCCTTGATGTGCATCAACTTAACTAGACATCTACAGCACAAGTTTGTTACAACAAGGAGGTGGGGGTAGAGGATGAGTCAAGGTAGAGGTGGAGGTGGAGGTAGAGGTGGCAAAGACCTACAAGGGTCATGTGAGGACAGGTGTGGCCCAAAGCAGAGGGAGGGGGATCTGTCAGAGGAGCAGAGATGTCGATGTGATGAACGAGAACATTTTAGAAAACACAGAGGAGGAAGAATTAGATCATTAGATCCATCAGGAACAGATCATGGATGTTCTGGGAGATCCATGCAGGGGAAAGGAGGAACAGAGATGATGATGGAGAAGGATGCTGAGAAGAGGAGGACCAAGAGGAGGACATGAGGTCAGAGGGAGAAGAGAGGTCAGATGAGGCGAATGATGTGCTGTAGCGCCCCCTAAAGGGAACAAAGAAGAAGCTCCGTGTCTGATTATTCTCAGATTATAATCCAGTTACCCGTTATTATGGGATGGAATCGGACTAAGATCAAATCTCTGTCTGGCTCTGTGTGCAGATCCGCTGTTACCAGACCAGGTTCCTCACCTCCTCCATCTGTGCTGCTGTCTCCTCCCTCCTTTTCGCAGGAAGTCCCGCCCCTGGCCGCAGCGCGCCTATCGGGATGTTCAGATTAGCCTGACAGACAATGAAACCTTCAGTCAGAGCGGCTAAGAGTCTGTTTGTGCACTCACTTTCCCTAAGAACATTGTGACTGTTGGCATCTCCTTATATGCATGTGTGTATGAACATATCAACACAACTGCTACACACTCCTGTGTTCAGCTGTCTAGTCTGTGTCTGTTCACAGAAAGGTTTGTCTTTGGAATGATGCAGCATTTCTGTAGGAACATTTTCTCTGTTTTTCCATTTCAATCTTCGTTTTTTCTTCAAGTCATCAGCAAACACTTCCAGACCTTGAAGGCAACAAAACTAACGTTTAAGGAATATTTTACACCAGAACCAAACTCATTCTTGTTTTCTCTGCTGGAAGTGATCAAATTAAAACATGTTTTTTCTTATATGAAATTATCATTTATGAAATCTTAGCGATGAATTACCAAAAATCTCTTTCAAGTGTCTTCGATAAGAAAACCAGCAACGTTTAGGAAAATCTAAAGTGGTCATCAGAGGACATGAGGCAGATCTTTTTCAGAATTTCATCATTTTCTCTAGAAACCTAAAATGAAATCTTTGAAGTTTCTCTTTTCTGCGATAATCTGGACAGATTTCTGATCCAGAAATGTTATGTTTTGAGTTGACAAACAGAAAATGTTTGTTTGCTTTAAAAATGCCTCGTTTGGGTCAAAATCTCATCAGAGGAATCTCTTTCTGACCAAAGCGTTCGTGTGCATGCGGCTATGGCGGCTATGGTGGCGGCTATGGCGGCGGCTATGGCCGCGACTGTAGCGCGGCTATGGCGGCTATATGCCCCACATGGCGGCGCTGCAGCGGCTATGGCGGCTATGGCGGCTATGGCGGCTATGGCGCGGCTTGTAAGCGGCGGCGGCTAGACAGCGGCTATGCTGGCGGCAGCTAGGCGGCTGGCGGCTATGGCGGCTGTGGCCGGCGGCTATGGCGGCAGCTATGGCGGCTTCGTGGCCTATGGCAGGCTTTATGGCGGCTATGGCGGAGGCTGGCGGCTATGGTGGCGGCTATGGTGGCAGCGGCTATGGCGGCTATGGTGGCGGCTATGGCAGCTGGCGGCTATGGCGGCTATGGCGGCGGCTATGGCAGGCGGCTATGGCGGCTATGGCGGCTATGGTGGCGGCTATGGCAGCGGCTATGGCGGCTATGGCGGCTATGGCGGCTATGGCGCTATGGCGGCTGGCGGCGCTATGGCGGCTGTGAGCTGGCGGCTGGCGGCTATGGCGGCAGCTATGGCGGCTATGGCGGCTATGGCGGCTATGGCGGCAGCTATGGCGGCTATGGCGGCTATGGCGGCGGCTACGGCAGCGGCTATGGCAGCGGCTATGGCGGCAGCTATGGCGGCTATGGCGGCTGGCGGCCCGGCTATGGCAGCGGCTATGGCGGCTTTATGGCGGCTATGGTGGCCCGGCTATGGCAGCCGGCTATGGCGGCTATGGCCCGATGGCGGCGGCTATGGCGGTATGGCGGCTGGCGGCTGTGGCGGCTGGCGCTGGCGGCTATGGCGGCCACATGGCGGAGCTATGGCGGCTATGGCGGCTATGGCGGCTATGGCGGCAACTAGCGTATGGCGGCTGGCGCTTTGGCGGCGGCTTTGGCGGCAACTATGGCAGCGGCTATGGCGGCTATGGCGGCTATGGCGACTAATAAGCGGCGGCGGCTATGGCCCGGCGACTATGGCGTATATGTGGCCCGGCTATGGCGGCTATGGCGGCGGCGATGGCGGCGGCGGGGCGGCTGCTGATGCTGGAAAGACATTAGGATTATTATTGTGGTTTTTTAGGTATTTCCTGTTTTTTGGGGCCGTGACAAATCTTCAGACTTGATGTTCCTTGAACATTGAAGCTCCAGACAAAGTTGTCCTGAAAATCTGCATTTTCCTAAATATTTGAAATAAATTAAACCTCTGATGTTGTTTCAACACCTAACTGCATTTCTCAACAATAAGGGAGCAAAAACCTGACTGAACTGAGAATATTTAAGGTTTTTGTAAAGCTGCAAACTGGGTTAGATTTCCTGCTTTTTCTTCTTCTTTGACCATTTCATTTGGTAAAAATGACAAACTAGAAAATAAATAAAGCCTAAAGTTCAGCAAACAGGAATTTCCTCCTCCTATGTTTAATAAACTTTCATGTTTGGATGAACCCTTCAACAAAAAGCAGTTCTTAAAATTGTGATTTTAAGGAAATAAGAGAATTAATCCCAAACCTTTGTTTGAATAATTGTGTGAAGTCGTCTCTGTCCTTGAAATCTGTTCTGATTGTTTCACTTTTGGCAGTGAAGTCTTTTAAGAAACGTTCAGCATTCTTCTCATTTTTGGATTTTACAGATTAATTTGCTGAACTGATAGAAACTAGAAATTACAAACGATAACTCACAGCTCCAGAGGCTAGAAAGCAGCCCACACCATCACACTTCCACCGACATGTCTGACTGTTACTTTAAGTCCAGGTGTGTCAAATGAGACGTTTTTCCTCCAAAATGTTCCTCTAGAGTCTCATCAGAACATCGGTCCTGAGGTGTAGTGGATCCTCCAGATGCTCCTCTGGGTTCTTGTTGCTCCGATGTGTCTTTGAACTCTCCACGGATCCATGTTTGTCCAGACGTTTCTTCCTGATTGTTGGATCATCATCTCTGACCTGACCTGACCTTCCTCTGTGGGGACCTCCTGGATGAATTCTTGGAGTCTGTTGCTCATGAAAAGGTTCTGCCGGTTTTTCAGCTGTCTCCATTTGTGGACGATGGTCTCATTCGACTTTCATCTCAATGACTTTGTGTTTTCTTAGGGTTCCTTTGGTTCAGCAGCTTTTGGTGATCAGTAGATATGAAGGAACTCGGTGAAGATGAGGCGATCACAGTGGGATACGGCGTGATGCGTGACACTAAAGTTCCATTTCCTATGTGCATAATTATCGGTGATTACATTCACCGATTCACAGGAAGGAAAAACTGCATTTTGTTTTAATCTGGCTGATTTTAAACAGAGTCTGTTTGATCCAAATGCTTCAGGAGGACAAAGAGCTGGGAGGCAAATACTTTACAACTTTGAATGAACCTCCTGTCAGTGCTGCTGGTTTTTAAAGTGTCAGTTTCTGTGAATAGACAGGAGCACAATGACAGCGGCGTGATGAAAGAAGGCTAGTGAGCGCCTGGAGGTCTGCAGACAGCTCTGCTGTTTGCCTGACCTTTGCACCTTAAGCTCCACCTCCTGTTTGTGCACGCTCTGCCTGCACCTTAAGCTCCGCCTCCTGTTCGGCCAATGCTCAGTTCTGTCCGTAAATGGTGAATGACGTATACTTGTAAAGCGCTTTTCTACCTTTTTCAAGGCCCAAAGCGCTTTACAGTCACACACACAGTCACACACACAGTCACACACACAGTCACACACAGTCACACACACAGTCACACACACACAGTCACACACACAGTCACACACACAGTCACACACACAGTCACACACACACATCTGTTATCTGCCAAACACAGGGGCCCGCCTCCCACCAGAGGCAAGGTGGGGTTCAGTGTCTTGCCCAAGGACACCTCGACTCGTGGGCGTGCAAGGCGGGAATCGAACCTGCAATCTTACGATCGTGGGTCGACCGCCCTACCACCGCTCCACGGCCGCCCCACGTGCATGCTCTCCCCCACCTCTAACCCCCCCTAAAGCCCGGTTCTGTCCGTGCACGCTCTGGTCCATGACTGTGGGCATGCAGCAGCAAACCTTTACCTGCAGGGCCTTAACGTTGGTCGAAGGTTTGGACATAATCCTCCAGGTGAGTCCGCTGACCTGCAGGAAGCACAGGTCACAGACATTTAGCTGAGTGTAGTTGAGGGGGTGTTTCTCTGTGGGGGGGCGCGGGGACCGGGCCTGGTAAGGTCCGGTATAGCGTGTCAGTTGCTTAGAAACCCTGGCAGAGATAAGAGGTAGAGGAACTGTTCTCTGAATCTTTCATGAGCAGCAGACAAAGGCGCTGTCAAAATAAAAGCGCCCCAGCTTCACCTCTGGGTGGACCATCAATCAGCTGACAACAGACCGCCGACAGGAAGATGGGATGTTTATGATCTCGTAAAGCTGAAGTTTTGTTTCAAACGTTTAGTTTTTTACTTTGGCTGTCCAACAGCTGAGCAGATGAGAGCCTCATGATGGACAGATTTGACTGTTACAGCAGAGGTTATGAATCTTCTGACAAACCAGGTGTACATTAGAATTAACCCTCATGTCATTTATACTAAGCTTTATTCAAACGTTTAGTACCAACGAGCAGTCCAGAGTGTGCACTCGGGAACGTTTGTTAACCCCTTTCAACTCATTTACCAATCATTTGCATAATTCATTTCCATCTATTCTTGGTGATCGAAGGTGCGGCTGCAGGAGATGCAAATGTGGCTCCACCTGTTCTGTAATTCTCAGCTGCACCTTTGTGGAAAAGCCTTTTAGCCGCCGCTCTTTGTCAGATTTCTCCTCAATGTTAGATTTTACATATATCAACATCCCAGATGCTGGAGAGGCTTTTCTGCTGCTACAAGTTTTCTGAATTTCCAACTTTTTCCAGCCTCCAAACCTTTTCAGCACGGAGTCTAAGGAGTTCTTAGGACATGTCTGCATGTCAGGACTGTGAAAGCAGGACCTGGTTCTGAACACAAAGTCCAGATGCTGAAGCACCTCAGTGATCAGTTCTGACATTAACCATAACCAGATCATACAAATGAATCCAAATGGAAACATTTCATGAAGGGCTTAAAACATAATTCAAGGAAAGCAGCTCAGAACACTTGAGAGGTTCTGCTGCAGCCCGGCCAGAGGTCCACCTCACAAAAAGCTGAGAAGAAACCAAATCTGGCTGTGAAGCAGCAACATCCAAGAAGGTTATGGATCCAGTTCATGCTCTGGTTCTCTGTGGAAAAGGACATTTTCCAGGTTTTCTATAGCAACCATGTTTGCCCCGCCCACAGTGTTACCATGACGGCATGAAGTGTTCAATCCCAGACAGGTTTCAAATCTGTGAAGTTTGTTTTTTTTAGCTAAAGCGACGGGAAAGGATGGAGGGAGGCGGCCATCTTTGAGATGAAAACATTTACTGAAATTCTTTTTGACGGAGGGCTTTGAATGTGTGTGTGTGTGTGTGTGTGTGTGCGTGTGTGTGTGTGTGTGCGTGTGTGTGTGTGTGTGTGTGTGTCTGTGTGCGTGCGTGCGTGTGTGGGTGTGTGTGTGTGTGTGTGGGTGCTTGTGTGTGCGTCTGTGTGTGTGTGTGTGTGTGTGTATGTGTGTCTGTGTCTGTGTGCGTGCGTGTGTGTGTGTGTGTGCGTGCGTGCGTGTCTGTGTGTGTGTCAGAGACATAGTGAACCCTTTGTAGTTGCCATGGCAACAGTTGTTTTGTCTTCTAAGACTAATCCAATACTTTTCAAATGGGGTTGAGTGTTAAAATCCTGTTTTCTGTCATGGTTGCAAAGCAGGAGGAGTAAGTTTCTAGGAAGGAGTTTGTCGTTTGAACTTGTCCAGCAGCTGAGTTTCATCAAGAGTCACTTGTTTCTTTGATCTATAGAAGTTGTGCAAATTTGGGTTAAAACAGCTGTGCAAGTCTTTGGCCTTTCCATGAACACTGGATGGTTTTAAAGTGTCTGAACAGCTGTGAGGAGATGGAACATGAATGTCTGCAGCTGAACTTCTCTGCATCCAAAACACACCTTCTTCCTGCCGTCTCAGATCAGTGCCAGGTCAGATCACCTGAAAGCTGAAAGGGACCAGAAGAAAAGATGTGAACGTTTCAGGGTCTCTGCCACACGCTGAAACCAACACCTGTCCAGGTAAACCTGTCATCCACACAAGCAGCCAAAGGAAAATGTTCCTCATCCTGAACTCTGTGGGGATTTAGGTTTTCATTTAGGCAGTTTGGGCCTCACAACTAAAGGCTCCAAACTGTGTTGAGTGGCTGCAGTAACCATGGTAACTCTGAGAGTTTCTGGGATGTCACATGCTCATCTTTTCAGAAATGATGAGTCAGAAGCTTCCAGAGGGTTTTCTATAGTCTGCTGTTCTTGTCTACATGTCCGTTTTTCTGAACCTCCCACTTTTACATCAGAGGTGAACTCTTGACATCATGATGTCCAAAACATGCGATGCAGCTTCTGACTGAACTTTTACTATGGAAGTACCCACATTTCCAGGGGGGGGGGGGGGAGCGGCAAATCAACTGCAGTTTCTGGATCAATAATGATCGCCCCTCCCCTCCACAGCCCAGATCCTGCCCCCTGCTGGCCTGAACACTCAGCCCCTCCGGAGGCCACGGTCAGCCGTCGCAGGAGCAGATGAGGCTACTTTCTGCATCTAAGCCGGCGCTTGGGTTAAACGCATCTTCCTTCATGGAGATGCTGTGAAATGTTTTAGAACATTCAGGATCAGCTTCAGGACAGGAGTAGATCACAATGTTTTCACCTTTTCTGAAGGGAGCTGCCTTGTTTCATGTAAAGAAGGTCAAAGGTCATATCCATGCTGACATGTTTGGACGGCTTCATAAAAGAAAGTGCAGAAAATTTAGTGACTGTTGGTACAATTGTTTGGCTCGTGACAATTGACTAATTTGACACTGTTACCATGGTGACAACACCTGTCATTTAGCATGTTTCTTTAGGTGTAACTAAGTATTTCTGTTCAAAGATCATTGAGTTTTCCTCCAAAAAACTTTGCATTTTGTATAGTATTTTCTCATTTTTTTGTATTTTTATGTTTTGTTTTTACTGTTCATTATATATTTGACATATTATTATTAATATTATTAGATGTTAAAGGTGGAAGAAGCAGCTCATCATGTAAAGCCTCCAGCAGCTCCAGTGGGATGACAGAGCCTCACCAGCTGATGTTCAGGCTCTTCCAGCACCTGACGCTGGCTTCCACTCCTCCACTCAGTTTTCTGTCTCTTATCAGCGCTCTGCTCTCCATCTCGGCTGCGTCAGAAGGATTCCTGTCATATCTGGGATTTGTTCTCCCTATAAATAGACGGGTGAGACCCCGAGGGGCCT
This sequence comes from Oryzias sinensis, assembly GCA_037389245.1. Classification (NCBI taxonomy): domain Eukaryota; kingdom Metazoa; phylum Chordata; class Actinopteri; order Beloniformes; family Adrianichthyidae; genus Oryzias; species Oryzias sinensis. The sequence continues at coordinate 230,779 of CM074504.1, forward strand.
GCTGTGTGTCCACACACAGGGACACGCACAGAGACGGCCAAAACACGCATCAACAGCAGCAACAAGAGCTTTTTATGGACTCTATTTAAAGACTCATCTTCACATTGACATAGTGAACCAAACGCCGGCTCAAAGCCTTCTGAGTAAAAAGACTTAAAGAAGTCAAACGTGGCAGGAGGAAACTCCCCGATGGAACTCAGAAAGCTGTCCTGCTCTGGAAATGCTAACGTCCTACTTCTGCCGTGACACACAAAGGCAGCAGAGGCCGGTTCTCTGAATGTTCCTCGCTCTACAGCAGAGAGGAGCGCGGATCCCGCCCAGGTGAAGGTGTGTGAGAGAGTGTGTGGGGGTCACTTACCTGCAACAGTGCACACTTGCTCTGGCCTGCCTGCTCTCTTCCAGGTCCTCTTCAGCTACCTGACCTGCTTCTGCTGCCTCTGATTGGCCGGCAGAGACATCAGACTCCTCCCTGTGTGGAACCAGACCCAGCTTTGCAGAATCAGATGAGCTCTCTGCTGAGCTTCTTGAGGCTGAAGCTGCCGTTTCCCAGCTGGAGCCGTCCACCCTGATCACAGCGCTCGGAAAGTGAGCCGCCTCGCTCGCCCCACTCGTTCTATACTGCAGACTATGCAAATGCAACCACACTGCTTCACCTGCTGGCAGAGCAGCCCAGTGTCACAGGAGATGGACGTTTACCCATAATTCCTCACTGACTCCGCCTCTGTTTGCAGACATCTCCAACATTCATCCGATGTTTCTTGACCTCTGGGGGGGAAACCACGTTCCTGGTTCTGTCCAGAAGCTAACGGACTTTCAGAGACCAGAGAGGTTCACCAGACCACGGGGGGGAAGGGGGAGGGGGGGTCATTTCAGGTTCTGTCTGGATCCACAAGAGAGTCAGGAAGGTGAGCAAAGGGGAGAGTGTGCAGGGGGGGGCACCTAGAAAAGAATTGGAGTAGAATAGAATAAAGTAACATAGAATAGAACAGAGTATAATAGAAATGAATAAAGTAGAACTAGAAGAAAGTACAATAGAGTAGAATAGAAAAGAACAGAATAAAGTAGAATAGAGGAGAATGGAAAAGAAAAGGATAGACTAGAATAGAACAGAGTATAATTGAACAGAATAAAAAAGAACAGAGTAGATAAGAAGAGAACAGAAAAGAATTGGATAGAATAGAAAAGTACAGCATAGAATATCGGTAATTAAATTCTATTCAGATTTATTTGTATAGCCCAAAATACAACAACAGTCGTCTCATACCGGTAATTGTAAGGTAAACATACAATCAAAAGGATCATAAATACATAATACTAAACTGACTACACTAAACTGGGCATCCCTGTTCTTAGACCCTCCTTCTCTGTAAGGACAAACTCCTAAGAAACCGTAGGTTTCTAGCAACAGGAATAGAACAGAAAAGAATAGAAGAGAACAGAGTAGAATAGAATAGAATAGAGAAATGATCATAAACATGATAAGAATAACACACCATCAGGCTTAAAGCAGTACAAACTAATATTTTATTCAACATCTTTCCAGGGCTGCCCTGTGGTGTAGTGGTTAGCACCCTGGCCTTACAGTGAGAAAGAAGGTCCCGGTCCAGAAACATGCTTCACAGCTTTATTGGGGTGTGTATTTGTGTGGTTGTGTGTCTGTGTGTGATAGAGAATTGTTCAGGATGGACTCTGCTTTCACCACTTAGTAACCAGGGTGGGGTCTTGAAACCCCAACCAAGAAAAAGGCGGTTTAGTAGGTGTTTACCTCTCAGAGGACTCTGCTGAACTCCTCAGAGCTCTGTACTGATTAAGAAGTAAAAAATACACAATAACTCATTTATTGAAAAGTTCTTTACAGTCAGGACCATAAATATTTGGACAGAGACACATTCTTTCTAATTTAGTTTCTGTACAGTACCACAGTGAATTTGAAATAAAACAACTTGGCTGCCATTGAAGTGCAGACTTTCAGCTTTTATTCCATTGGTTGGACAAAAATATTGCAGAAAAATGTGAAAAACTAAAGCATTTTTGAAACAAAATCCCTTCATTTCATGGGCTGGTAAGTAATTGGACAATTGACTTCCATGCTTTTGCATGGGCAGGTGTTAGACCGACTAAACTTAGTTGAACAGGGACCTGTTTCAGAAAGGAGGTTCAACCAACTCTGAGGTTGAACTTGAACTCTGAGTTGGTCAATCGGGAGATTAACAACTCTGAGTTTTCTGTTTAAATAGCGTAAGGAGTGAAATAAAAATGGCGATATTTAGGTGTACTTTTGAAGTGTTATTCCTGGTGTAAATGCATGAAATGCTGCATAGTGTACAGAACCAATCTGGGGGAAAATG
>CM074504.1:233226-322421 GCA_037389245.1 Oryzias sinensis
TCAAGTGGTATAGGTTTATATGGGATTAAGAAAGTAAGCAGTGCTAGAAAATTGTGTTTCCAAAAAGTAATTGTTACATTAATCTAATTCAATGTCCCTGATTTCATTTTCATGTAGATGCAATCCTGCAGGAATTAAAAGAACATGGCAGCAGCTAAAAATGAAGTATAAAAACATAATTCAATCAGGTCAAATGTGAGCATGTCATGGATGTAAGGCAAGGCAAGGCAAGTTTATTTGTGTAACACAATTCGTACACAAAGTAATTCAAGGTGCTTCACAAAACAGAAAAATGCATTAAAATCCCAATACATCATAGAAATAATCAACGTAAAGTTTACTTTAAAAGAAAAGAAAAAATGTGAAAATTGATTTAAAAATAAAGGAAGGAAAGGAAAGAAAAGTGCAGATAGGACCTTTCAGTCATTTACACGGCTAAACAGAAATGTTTTAAGTCTAGATTTGAACATGATCACAGAAGAGGCCTGTCTTACGCCTTCAGGGAGGCTGTTCCAGATTTTAGCTGCAGAATATTGAAACGCTGATTCCCCTTGTTTAGTCCTGACTCTGGGAATCAACAGGAGGCCGGTCCCTGAGGTCCTCAGAGTACGAGATGGTTCATATGGCACTAACATGTCAGAGATGGACTTTGGTGCTCGGCCATGGAGAGACTTGTAGACAAGCAGAGCTGCTTTGAAGTCTATTCTTTGAGGTACAGGGAGCCAGTGCAGAGACCTGAGCACAGGACTAATGTGATCATACTTCCTGGTTCTGGTCAGGACTCCAGCAGCAGCATTCTGGATGGACTGAAGCTGTTTTACAGCTGGTTTGGAGAGGCCGGTGAGCAGGCCGTTACAGTAGTCTAACCTACTGGAGACAAATGCATGAAGAAGTATCTCCAGGTCTGGCTTTGACACTATGTTTTTGATTTAGGCAATGTTTTTCAGATGGTAAAATGCCGCTGATGTTACTGACTTGATATGGCTGTTAAAGTTCAGGTCAGAGTCCATGATTACCCCTAGATTTCTGACTTGATTTGAGGGTTTAAGAGACAGAGGATGAAGGTAGCTGCTGACACTTTCTCTTTGTTTCTGTGGGCCAAAAATAATAACTTCAGTCTTGTTTGAGTTTAGCTGGAGAAAGTTGTTCTGCATCCACGCACTGATCTGTTGGAGGCAGTGGCTGAGTGAATCCACCGGCCCATATTCACCTGCTGTCAGTGACACATAGATCTGAGTATCATCTGCATAGTTGTGATAAGGAATGTTATTACTGCGTATTAACTGCCCTAGTGGCAGCATGTAGAGGTTGAACAGAAGGTGTCCCAGGATCGATCCCTGGGGCACACCACAAGTCAAGGCCATGTAGTCTGAGACACAACTCCCAATTTCAACAAAATATTTCCTGTCTTCTAGATAAGACTTGAGCCAACTTAGGGCAGATCCAGAGATGCCAACCCAGTCTTGGAGTCTGTGCAAAAGGATCCCATGATCAACAGTATCAAAGGCAGCGCTCAGGTCTAGCAGGATTAAGACAGAGACTTTGCCATCATCAGTGTTCAGGCGGATGTCGTTGGTTACCTTGATAAGAGCAGTTTCTGTGCTATGATGGGGTCTAAAACCTGACTGGAAAACATCAAATGAATTGTTTAATAAGAGAAAGTCAGTGAGCTGTTGGTAGACAACTTTTTCAAGGACTTTTCCTAGAAATGGCAGATTAGAGATAGGTCTGTAATTATTCAGTACAGTGGGATCAAGACCGCTCTTCTTCAGGAGGGGTTTAATGACTGCAGTTTTTAAGGCCTCTGGAAATATTCCAGATTGAAGAGACATGTTAACTATTTGAGTAATTGATGGCAACACACTGTTCAGGACAGACTTTAGAAATCTAGTGGGTAACACATCAAAGCAGCATGTAGACGAGCTCAGACGGGTGATGGTCTCTTGGACAGTTTGGTCAGTGACAGGTACAAAGTGAGTCAGCTTAGAGTGAGTAGGTGGCCGTTGGATAGTTATATGTGTTGTGGAGTTAATGGCTTTTTTAATGCCCTGAACCTTGTCATTGAAAAATACAGCAAACTCATTACATTTAGGTGTACAAACCAGTTCTATTGGTAGCTGGGTTGGAGGGTTAGTCAATCTGTTTACTGTTGTGAACAGGACACGAGAGTTGCTGCTGCAACTTCCAATGATTTCAGAGAAGTACCTTTCCCTTGTTCTGCATAAGATCTGGTTGTAAGCGTGGGCTTTGTTGACAATATTTGACATATGAAACATCTACATAGCAATACCTAATGTTGTTTTCATTGTATATATGTAATTGACTGCAACAAAAAACGGTAATAAACAAAAACGTATGGGGAAATGACAAAAAATCGAGTCTTCTCAAAATCCTCGCACGAGGTAAATATAATTCTCTATGAATTAATGCAGCCTCCTCGTCTATTGGGTCCTCCAGAAAAGGACAAGCCATTCTTGTCACTTAGACCGTCTCTGTGTGACGGAAATGTGGGCAATGAAGGTTGAAGCGAAATATACCGCTTCGTCTTTAAAAAGGGGAGGGGACCGGCAGAAACTTTGAATTTAGAGAATAAAACCTGCTCCCGACCAGGTTAGGTTCACAGCATAAGTAACCATGGATACTGACTCCGAGTAGAAGTTACCTCTCTTTCAGAAACGGGTTTGACTTACTCTGCTTTCTCTGGTTTAACAAACCTCCAATTCTGAAACGGAAAACCCAGGGTTTCCCTGATTTCAGGGTTAACACACTCAGAGTTTACACTTAACCTCCTTTCTGAAACAGGCCCCAGGTGAGCTGAATGTTTATTGATAATGTTCCAAATGTTTGGAAGCTCATTTGTTTGATTCACAATTTATTAAAGTTTTATTTATTGATGGTTGGTTTGTAGGATCTCTGCAGCCCGTTGAAGCCATCACCGGGTGTCCCTGCAGGCAGATGTCCACCTGAATCCTTCCTTCCTCCACCAAAGACCAGATCTCTACGTTTGTCTGACTCTTCCTTCCGAGGAGGAGCAGTTTTTGGCATTTTCAATGTTCTTATGCTAATGTAACAGACTATTTTCATTCCTCTTTATTGTTTTATGCTGAAACGGGACGTTTCGTCTGGAGGAGGAGGCGTATCCACATTGGTGTTCGTATGACAGGTTTATGACGTAAGGTGACAGATGAACTTCAGGGTGTGTGAATGAAAAGGAGAATAAAGGCTGCAGCGGTCCTCTGCACCCAAATGTGTCTCTGAGCTCCTTATTTTACAAATGAAACTCCGCTTTACCGACACTGAATCCCAGAAAGATGGTTACACTAACAAGAATCTGATTTGTTTTTTAAACCTATAATCCGGGAATAAAGCTTCACAAAAGGCTCCACATATTTCATCTTCATGCTTGGCTCCAATAAACAGAAAACTTTGGCATTTTCTCCCTGTTGATCTATGACTTTAAATTAAATTAAAGTAAATTCACGAGATTTTAAGTCGTAAATTTATGAGATATAAACTCGTGATTTTACTTCTTTTTGGTGGCCCTAAAACTGTCGTAGTTATGTATATAATTCCACACGTGTTAATTCATAGTTTTGATGCCTTCAGTGTGATTCTACAATTTTAAGAGAGAGAGAGAGAGAGAGAGAGAGAGAGAGAGGCTGATTCATGTTGCGTGTAAATGGTCCTCCACAACAGTAGGGGGCGGCAGAGAAGCGCCGCTTGAATCCACAGACAGAAGAAGACGGTTTGTTGTTGCTTCTCTTTTCTCTCTGCAGCATCGTTAGCTTCCTGCTGTTTTCACCCCGCGTGAAGGGTTTTGTCCCGCGTGAAGGTTTCTGCCCCGCGTGTCGGGAGTGGGCGGAGGGGCGGACGGAGCCGCGCGGCTGCAGCGCAGAGAGGGCCGCGCCATGATCCCGGTGCCCCTGCTGGTGTGCGTGATGGCCGGCTGGTGTGCGGTGTACCTGACGGACACGCTGTTGCGGGTGAGCCCCCGCAGCTTTCGGAGACCTAACGTCTGTGGTTTTGGTTCCTTTACGCCAGAACGTGAATGTTTCTAAAGGCAGACTCTGTCTCCTTCACGGTGGAAGCTGCGGGTCCCAGAGGAGAACCCTGAGGATCTCCTGACTCCTCAGGGACCTGCAGCAGATGATTGGCTGACGTCTGTTCATGCACTTCCTGTTCGTCATGTTCAGATGATCCTCACATTGGGTCATAAAAGCTGAGCCTTTTGTCTCAAAGCGTCTCGGTTCTCCTGACAGTCTAGAAGTTGATGAAGATGCTTCCTAACGATGGACTCTCCTCCTCCCGCAGTCGTCCGCCACGCACCGCGTCAGCTACGAGTCGTGGCTCTCCAGCCGAGGCCTGGTGGTTTCTCCGTTCCATGTGAGATGGCAGACCACCGCGTTCAACCGACTGTTCACGTACTGCGCCCGCATCCACCCCCCAGCCCTCCACCTGTGGTGAGGACCAGGGACTCTGCTGCTCCTCTGCTGCTCCTCTGCTGCTCCTCTGCTGCTCCTCTGCTGCTCCTCTGCTGCTCTGAGGAGGAGCATCTGCAGACATCTCTGACCAGGGGCGGACTTGGTTCTTTGGGGGACTCACATTTAAAGCATAAAGAAATGGATTTTAAAGACTTTATTTTTACCTGGTCAAAACCTGGCAAAAAGTAACATTAAAGTTTTTAATCGTCATTAAGCAGTGATTGGTCTGAGTCCGTTAGGGTCAGTCATTGTTTCTATGACAACCACTCATGGCCAATCAGGAGTGAGCTTGTTGGAAGGCCACTTGAAACCAGGCTACACAAAGTCTCTTAAACGTTTTAAATGTTGGACATGGCCGCTGGGAGGCTCCGCCTACTTTTAATCAGGCATTTGAGTGGTCGGTTTATAACTTGAATAACTTGAACTCCAGAAAAATATTATGAGAAATGAGGTTTTTCATGGTTAGCACTCTTGCATCACAGCAAGAAGGTCCCTGGTTCAAGTCCCGGTTGGGGGACCTGAACCAGAACACCAATAGGGACCTTTCTGTGTGGANGTTGTTCCAGCTGTTCATCTGGTTGTTCCAGCTGTTCATCTGCTTTTTCCAGCTGTTCTCCTGGTTGTTCCAGCTGTTCTAGTGGTTTTTTCCAGCTGTTGTCCCGGTTGATCCAGCTGTTCTCTTGGTTGTTCCAACTGTTGTCCTGGTTGTTCCAGCTGTTCACCTGGTTGTTCCAGCTTTTCTATTGGTTTGTTCCAGCTGTTGTCCTGGTTGTTCCAGCTGTTGTCCCGGTTGTTCCAGCTGTTCTCTTGGTTGTTCCAGCTGTTCATCTGGTTGTTCCAGCTGTTCATCTGGTTGTTCCAACTGTTCATCTGGTTGTTCCAGCTGTTCTCCTGGTTGTTCCAGCTGTTGACCTGGTTATTCCAACTGTTCATCTGGTTGTTCCAGCTGTTGTCCTGGCTGTTGAAGCTGTTCACCTGGTTGTTCCAACTTTTCTATTGGTTTGTTCCAGCTGTTCACCTGGTTGTTCCAGCTGTTGTTCTGGTTGTTCCAGCTGTTCATCTGGTTGTTCCAGCTGTTGTTCTGGTTGTTCCAGCTGTTCACCTGGTTGTTCCAGCTGTTGTTCTGGTTGTTCCAGCTGTTCATCTGGTTGTTCCAGCTGTTGTCCTGGTTGTTNTTTAGAAAAGTAATGACACGCTGGGATAGGCTCCAGCAGCCCCGGACCCCAAAGGGGAAAAACGAGATGAAAGAATGAGTAACACGCTGTCCTTTCTTCACATCTGAGCTCCAGAAGGTCCTCATGTTTGCATAAGAGCCACCTGAGAAGAATGACTGTGTGGACAGACTCTGTTCAGCTGCTGACCTTTGACCTTCTGTTGTACCGCAGGGAGCAGGTCAGGGTCAACGGGTTCGGGATCTTCCTGTTTGTCTTGTACCCGGGTGCCTTTGTGGATCTCTTCACCACACACCTCAACCTCATCTCACCCGCCCAGCAGCTCCGCATCTTCTGTGCAGGTCAGAGCATCTCCATCCTGCCGGGGTTCAGTCAAAGAAAGGCCCCCTCCTTTCCAGAGAAAGGCCCCCTCCTTCCCGAGAAAGGCCCTGTCCTGAAAAAGCTGTGAAAGAGCTGGATCTGCTAAAACACAACAACAGGAGAGTAAAGGCAGTAATAGAACCAGGAAAATAAAGCTGGTTCTGATGGTTGGAGCTGATCCGGTTCTGATGGTTGGAGCTGATCCGATTCCTCTGAAGAATGTGAAATAGCTTCTTGCAGCCTGCAGGGGGTGGCAAAGAGCAGCAAGCAGCTGGATGTTTTTCAGTTATCCCACAGGAAGTGATGCTGCTGTAACCGTCCGAGTCCCCCTGCAGGACAGACTCTGTTTCCATGAGAGGATGTAGTTCTTCAGACGTTCTCCTCTGTTTGTTCCCTGACAGAACCCTGCATGCTCTCCTCTCCTGAACCTCTTCGGAGCGGTTCCTCTGGTCTGAAGTTAAACACGTCTGTTTTCAGCTGACATCGTCCGTCCAGACAGAAGGTTGTTGGCGTTTGAGTCTCTTCTGTCTGGATCAACGGAGAGGCTAGCATGTGAAACGGCGTCCTCCCGCTCTTATCTGTCCTGACGGGACGCTCTGTCCTGACGGGACGCACTGTCCTGACGGGACACTCCGTCCTGACGGGACGCACTGTCCTGACGGGACGCTCTGTCCTGACGGGACGCTCTGTCCTGACGGGACGCTCCGCCCTGACGGGACGCTCCGTCCTGACGGGACGCTCCGTCCTGATGGGACGCACTGTCCTGACGGGACGCTCCGCCCTGACGGGACGCTCCGTCCTGACGGGACGCTCCGTCCTGACGGGACGCACTGTCCTGACGGGGCGCACTGTCCTGACGGGACGCTCTATCCTGACGGGACGCTCCGTCCTGACGGGACGCTCTGTCCTGACGGGACGCTCTGTCCTGACGGGACGCTCCGCTGCAGTTTTCTGTGGAGACTGCAGGTCTTCTGCCCCTGCTGTGGTTAATACTACACGCTCATCTGTAGAGCACCTTCCACCGCCGTCTAAAGAGGCCCAAAGTGCTGTGCTGAAGGTCAGACCGAGAAATGATCAAAGGATCAAAAACAGGAGTCAGGGCCAGCCAGGCAGAAACTCAACGTTATGGGAGTGACGCCGTAGCTGGTGGCGCTTCATTTAGGAGCCAGCACAGCCAGGGCTCGCTCCTCCAGAACCTGCCTTTGGTTCTCGGGACCGGCGCACACACAGGTCCAGAGGGCTTTAAATGCAGAGTTCTTCCTGGTGAGGACGTCCAACATGAGCTGAACTTTCTCTCTGCAGGCGTGTGGCATAACTTTGTTCTGTGCTTGGCGGCGCTGGCCTTCATCTTCCTGATGCCCGTCTTCCTGTTTCCCTTGTATTCCACTGGAGGCGGAGCTCTGGTCACAGAGGTGGTGCAGGTCGGTGCTGCAGCTGTTACCCTTTAGCCCCAGAGCTGTGGCTGCAGGCTTGGTGCTCCTTGAAGTGTCGTTTATGCAGCTACAATTCCAGGTCAAAGTTTATTGGGCCCGGAGGCGTTACGGTGGAGCGGCGCCGCTGCAGCTGCAGCTTTGGTGTTATGGGTTTCTGCTCCATGAAGAGTCCTGACTGTCTGCTCTTCTTCATGAAGAGCTTTCCTCCTAAACGTTCTGAACCCTCGATGAGGGTCTGTGTCGGTTCCAGGGTTCTGCCGCTGACGGGCCCCGGGGCCTGTCTGTAGGGGACATCGTGACTGCGCTGGAGGACTGTCCGGTCCGGGGAGTGGAGGACTGGACCGGCTGTCTGTCCCGCCTGTCTCGCCTCCCGCAGATGGGGTACTGCGTTCCTGTCTCCAGCCTGCAGCCCAGCTGGGCTCATGGACGAGGTGAGGGGGCCGCCTGGAGGCGGAGTCTATTCTGCACAATGGAGCGGCAAAAGGCCAATCAGAGTTCCCGCTGCTGCTCTGTCTCTGAGTAGATCCAATCAGCATGCTGACCACGCCCACATTGTTCTTATCTGTTCTGGTGCTTCAGCCCATGAGACTCAGCAGATGTTCTGAGGCGTTCTGGTATCGTCACCAGAAGTTCAGCTGCTGATGACTTCAGAACATCTTGAGGCGCTGCAGCAGCAGCAGTAGCAGCAGCAGCAGCAGCAGCCGCCGCCGCTGCAGCGCGTTCTCATCCTCCCTTTTCTCCCTCAGCCTTCAGGCGTCTGGACGGGACGACGGACTGCTGCAGCAACAGCAGCCTGACGGACCTCTGCTTCTCCTACAGCAGAGCGGCGAGCAGCAGAGAGGTGACTCCGCCTTTGCTCTTCATCATGTGAGGCCGGTATTTTCAGCACTTCCTGCTGGCATCAGACTTCCTGTTTCCACCAGGAAACACCTCGTTTCACAGAAACACACTGGGTTTGAGCAATCGTCTGAAGCGATGGCAGCAGGGTCCGACGTCTGTCGGTTCTGGAAAACGGATCCGTTACGCCGTTCATCCCAGAGCCAGAAGCTCCCAAAATAAATGTTAGAAACCCACTCTGATAGCAGGGCGGGTCACTGAAGCCCGAGTTCATCAGAGTCGGTGTCAGCTGTTTCCCCAGAACTCTGAGGAAGTTCTAGAAGAACAAAGACGGCGAGGCTAATCCAGAACCAAAGATCTGATGGACAAACTGCAGTTTCAGGATCTTTTGGATCCATCAGAAAATGTTTTTTAAGGAGCTTCATTGTGAAGCTGCGTTCACGTCAAACACATCACACGACACATCGGCCGCCTCTGCTCGCCGCCTGTCCAAAGAGTGTGGGTAAACGTGGCGCCCTGGCCGCATGTGGGAGGAGCTACATAGAGTGATGTCTGTGTTTGTGTCGGTCTGTCTGACCCAGTTTGAACGCAAGGATGAAATCTGGGGACCTTTTTCATTTTTCCCTCTACGAAAAAGTCCAGGAGGCCGGAGCAGGCCGGAGCAGGCGGGCTCGCCGGAGCAGGCGGGCTCGCCGGAGCAGGCGGGCTCGCCGCCCTGCAGCAGTTCTCTGTCTGACCGCCTCTTTGCAGCAGTCTATGCTGAAAGCCCCCCCCCCAGCAGCAGTTTGTTACAGCTGAGGTTCACAAAAATCCCAGCAAAGGTGCTTTGGTTTCCTGTTCACAGCCATGGAAGGAACTGATGCTGGACCAGGTGGAACGGCGGGAAAAGCCTGGAACATGTGAAACCCAGTCATGTGACAAAGCTGAAGCTTTCTGCAGAAACCAAATGCTAACTTTATTCATGCCATGTTTGTAGCTTCATACGTGTAATCTGCATGACCGCTGTTCTGCTGTCGCCACGCTAAGCTCGACACGGAGCCACAGAGTGATCATGTGACCTCTGCTGCGTCTCCTCGCCAGTACGCCTGCATCCCTGTGCGTAAGATGGTGACGGGAACCCGCGTGTGCCGCAGCGACAGCGACTGCGCCGCCCGCTCCAGCGCCGCCAGCGTCTGCGTGACCCCGTCCTTGGAGAACCAGACTCGCTTCATCCGCGTCACACACCCTCCGAACACGCACATGCTGTTTGTGGGTTACCCGCCGCACCTGCAGCACGCCGGTACGAGTCAGCACTCCCCCCACACACTCACAGTACAAACAGTCATTAGTGCTGATTACAGGTGAGGCTGTAGGTGATGTGCTGACTCAGGAGAGCAGAGGGCGTCCCGTCTGTGTTTAGCTGCTCACCTCCACTTCCTGTTTTTCAGTGACTCTGACCAACTTCATCCCTCGCTTCAGCTTCCTCCACCTCCATGTCCCCGTTTTCCTGGAGACCTTCTGCAAGTATCCTTTCCTCCGAGAAGCAGAAACTGCTCCTTAACGCCTAACGAGGTCTGAAAATGCCGGAAATCCTCCCAGATTATAACCTAAAAGCTTTGCTTGGAAAGGATCTTCCTCTGCATTCAGATTATTAATCTGCGCCTGATTTGGTGCAGAAATGCAGGAATTAATCCAGAAATGAATCTGGACAGGTGGGATAACACCAGCAGCCGCGTTACCATGGCAACCCATGCTTCCAGTAGAAGAGCTCCTTCATAGCTGTTTGGGGTAGAGCCTGGTCTGTCCCTTTGGTTTAGTGGGGTTACCCCTGTGGGTGTGGCATAGAGGTGACCCCTTTGGAGCTTGCGAACATGCTGATGGGGCAGCATGTGGGGCATTTCCATGAGTGGTGGGGCAGAAGGTGACCGTTTTTGGCCTCAGCCGTCGCTCCTCTCAGATACGTGGTGTCCCTCTCGGGCGCCTTAGCCGTGGTCAACTCTGTGCCCTGCTTCGCTCTGGACGGCCAGTGGATGCTGAACGCGCTGCTGGAGGCCACGCTGGTTACCGTGGTGACCGACCGTCAGAAGCGAGAGCTGGTGGGCTTCTTCCTGCTGCTGGCGGGCAGCGCGCTCCTGGCAGCCAACGTGGCGCTGGGCCTGTGGATGGTGACGGCGCGGTAGGTTGGCGAGCACGGCGGCGATGACCAGCAGACTGTGAACGGACCGGGCTGCAGAACCTTCAGGACCGGAACAACACTGCAAACCTCAGCGAGGAAGCACACTGAGAATCAGTTTACAGACATTTTGGATTTGGTTTCCAAGAAAAGAAAACGTGGAAAAACTCCAGAAGAAGCTTTGCTCATGGATGATTGCATTTATTTAATTTCATATTTTTGATCAAAAATGTTTGTAAAATGCAGAACGTTTTTTAATAAAAGGGGAATCCTAAAACTGTCTCATCATTAGAGTCACAGAACTGAAAAGATGAGTTCCTTCGTCCAACACGTCAGAATTTCTTTCAATTAGTTAACGAGGGAAAGGACCCTGAACGCATCAGTGACGCGTCAAATTTTGAGGAAACCAACCTGAACCTCAGCACGCCACAGGAGGTCCAGAGGAAGGACGGCGGCCTGCAGAGATGCCGGAGGAGACGTTTGAACATGAGGTCTGATAGAAAAGCACAAACATTTCTGTCTGGTCGCGATGAAGCCTTGAACATCATCCTGCAGGTCTGTGCTGCATTCTCCACAGTCAGACAGGCGTGGACAAGCTCCGCCCCTGGTCAAGTTTGGACTAAAATGGAGATTTTTATGTGTGTCCATCAAGCCCTTTGTGTGGGGGGGTCAAAGGTCACTTGTGGTTTCATGGATGAACCTTGACACGGCCGGCGTCTTGAACTGTGGGATGTCGGACTTCCTCCTTTAAGTGCTTTTATTTTTTAAGGAAAGCCCATTTTCTGTACTCATGGGTGGGGGGGGGGTATTTTACAGAAAGAGAATCGAGACTTGACGAACTTCATCTACAGAACCTCCATCCATTTGCTGCTAAAGCTCTGAGGTTCCGTCTCAGGTCGGACTCCTGAGTTTTTATTAAGTCAACAGGACATTAAAGTGAAAGCAGGACAATTAGACTGGAAGCATTCATTGATCCAGGACCCCTCCCCCAACCCAATGACGTCACTGATCATGACAGACAGTGGATGGCTCCGCCCATCATTGAGCTCACCTGCCAGCAGACAGGTGAGCTCAACGAGCAAACATCTGAAGTGAAGAGGAAGGTCAGAGTTTTTCCTTCAGCCTGATGTTCAAGAAGAACCTGAGAGGCCCAAACTGCTGCAGGTCAGTCCTCCAGAACAGGACGTTTTGGATTCTTGCCTTAAAGCCAAACATGAAAATGTCTTTGTGAGATTGTGAGCAGAAGAAGAAGCTGCTGCTAGTTTAAAGCAGACTGTGGAACCATCTTGGATTTCTGCGTGGTCGTCCGCCACGTTCAGCTGCCAGGAAAAACCCTAACATTTGTGGGAAACGTTCTGGGTTCACTCATCATTCCACCTTAAAATAGCTGCTCCGTGTTCTCTAAGTGGTGTTTAGTAGGAAGGTCACGGTCCTGCGGTCTGTCAGGACTTCTGCTGGAAGGCGTTTGTCAGCTGATTGCAGGGCCCTCCCCCTAATTGGACACCGCCTTCCGGTCCTGCTGCACCGCAGGCGGCTGCAGCTCCTGCAGGAAGTGGAGCTGTGATTGCACTTCCTGACTCCGGCTGAGCCCCGCTGTCATTTGCAGGGTGTGCTTCATCTGTGCAGGAGCGCTGCACTGCTGCTTCTGTCGGTTCTCCTGGTCCTTCAGGTTGCTGGGAGGTGGGTGCTCACAGAAGAGGAAGCTGATGCCTTCATCTCACAGACATTGATAGAGAAAGCTCAAAGACCTCAACATGCAGCTTCGCTCTGGCTAAGAACTCCCCGCAGACGCGTAACGCAGGCCTCAGTGGCTCCAGAGCCGCAGGCCGCTCTGTTATCCCTCTGTTGTGGTTCTTTGGTTCTGACAAACAAACCTTGAAGAACAAAGTGTTTGTACTTTCAGTCAGTTTGCTTTAATCAGCTTTAGTCATCTGTGTTCTGATGTTATCATGTCAGATAACATCATGATGGCTGAAGGTTTAATCTGTGAGAGTGCTTTTATTAATAACCGTAAGCATGTTCTTTTCACAGAACCACACGTGAACTGTGCTTCTGTCAAAACATCACTTTGTTTTAGAAAATGAAGCACTTTAGATGAAGGTCATGTCCACAAAAACAAAGTGTCTGGATCTGAACCCGTGTGACTTCAGTGGTTCTCGCTGGTTCTGGTTCCAAACGACTCCTTGAGGTTGCAGACCACCGAGGTACTGTGTGGTTCTGCTGGTGGGGGCCGTGTCCCACGTGTTCTGCGTCCGTCACGTTCAGCACCAGCCTCTCCGTCTGAATGTGTAAAGGGTCAAAGGTCCAACATGACGGAACCAGAACTTTGATTCAAGCTGGAGCTCTGCATCCAAGCTGACACTTGAACCCGAGTCACACTCAACCTCCCCCCTGCTGAAAGGCTGGTTTTGGCTGAACAGGAAGTCCTGACCATATAAGGACTTCGTGAATTTAGGCACGTGAACGTGGGCAGACGGTGAGCGACAGGTGCTGTCATTCAGCCACTGTGGATGAAATCAACGGTGATGTTCCGCTCTGCTGGATCAGAGGAGCTCTCTGTTCTGTCCGCGAGATTAGATCCACGCGTGAACCTGCTGCCAGATAAGGTCTGCATCCCGCCTCGGGTCCTCATAAATGCCCCCTGAGGGAGGGAGGGAGGAGTTGCTGAAGGGAGGACCGGCTGCAGACGCATAGTCGCTGCGCGCAGACGCACAGCAGCACGAGCTTAGATCAGCTGCGCGCAGACGCACAGCGCCGAAGTTCCCATTTGGTAACTTTTAGACCGTAAATGTCGCTCTTAGCTGTGTGCTCGCGCGCACCTGTTGACCCGCTTGTTTTTGTTGACCTCCCCTGTTTTTGTTGACCCCCCCCCCCCCGTGACATGGAGCTGGAGCATTTAGGAGGCGCGGGGCTTAAACCTGAGAGGGGCAGCGGTCGCCTCTACAAGATCTCTCTGGCCATGTGCGCGTGTCTGTGCTTCGCTCTGCTGCTCGCGCTCATACTGGGTGAGTCCACGCGAACACACGCACGTGTTTCCCTTCATCATGTCCAGCGCGCGCGGCCCCTTCACGGGACTCTGGTGGGAACCCTGCAGAGGGAAACTGCTGTCAAACTATTTTTGGGTCATGTAAGGTTCCAGTCCCTCACGCGCGCTGACGCGCTCTCGCTGGGGGTTGGGGGTATCAGGCAGAGGGGAGCTGTGATTGGAAGGAACCTCAGGTAGGCGTCTCACCTGGAAACGAACACAAATGAGACGAAATGTTTCTAAAGTCCAGACACATTTATTTCTGTGACTTTTAAAGGAAATGATTTTTTTTCCTCAGTAAGTCAGCAGCATATTTGAAACTTCATAAATGCAGGGGCGGCTGTGGTGCAGCGGTAGGGCGGTCGACCCATGATCGTAAGAATGCAGGTTCGATTCCTGCTTTGCCCATCAGTGTGTGAATGTGTGTGTGACTGTAAACGCCATTTAAATGTGGTTTAGACACCGGACGTTGGTGTCTAAAGATCTGAGGAAACGGGATTCGGTAAATAATCTTGAGTCACAGAAACAGCAGAACATTTATTTCAGCTGGCAGGTTCTTTAGAACATTTGGGGTTCTTTTCCCCTCAGAGCTGAGGCTGATGGTTTGAATCCCTCTCTGGTCTTTTCTGAACCATGAAAAATCACAGGAAATGAAGCCTGACCACAAACACCGCAGTCATGCTCTCTGGAAACAGAGGCCCCTGAATTGGGGGGTGGGAAGGGGTGGGGGGCTCTTTCTACGGGTGACAAAGTCAAACTTTGAGGTTTGGAAAGTTCAACTTCACCAACGTTTCCTTTCTCTGCATTCTGATTGGCTGATGTGACAGGAGGCTTCTCCATGGGAATCTGTCGCCCCCCCATCTCCACTGAATCCCTCCGGCCTTTGGGAGCAGCCGCTGATGTGCAGAGGCGGCCCGGTTAGGGTGGGGCTCTGGTGACGGGCTGGTTTGTTGTTGAGGGACGACCGCATACTTGTGGCAGTCTGGAGTGCAGCTATGCTTTATCCCGGCGCCTTCAGACCAAGTCGCCCCCTCGGCGTCCCGTCTCCAGTTTTCTCTGATTTATTCCCATTTTAATCATTTGAGTTGGCCTGAGTGCATCCAAACCACCCACCCACCCACCAGGGCGCTCTCCAACGCTCCGCTCATCCGTTCACAATCAGGATTTGGTTTCTAATTCTGTCTGATTTTGTGGGCCAGATGAGGCGTTCAGGGACTGCAGGATGACCTTTGGGGAGGGGCAGCGGGCAAACCTGCTGTTTGCTCTGAGCACAAAGGCCCACAGCTTTCCCTGCTGCCGTCTGTCAGGGAGGAGGTCGACTCACCCAAAGCCGTCCCACCAAAGTTTCCTGGAACCTTTATTTTTGGCCCTTTATTTTTTAAGGCACAAACCCAGAAGAACTTCACACAAGGAGGCTCTTGAACGTCTCACACAGCTCAGCTGGGGGGAAAACTCTGGCTCCTCCCACTGAACGCCACCATTGCAAAGCTTTGACATTTGTTCCACAGAGCTCTCAGAATAACGCTCACCAATTCTTCAAGTGTGAAGGTCTAAATCTGAGACTGAGCCAAAGTGAAGGGCGCCACCTATCTGCCAGAAGAGCTAGAACAACCAGAACCCATTTCCTGGAACATTTTAGGAAGTTTTGACAGAACTGAGGTTTTTTCTGATTAGTGATCTTTATGTGATTCTATTTTAAAGAAGGTGTGGTATAAGGATGGGTCAGTACTGAAAAGAACCTAAAGGTTTCTCCTGGAAACCAGAACGACGTGATGCTTTGTGATTTTAAGTCTGTCTGGCTGCACGGGTTCTAATGGTTCAAACATCCTTCAGGTCCTTTGGACTCATGGTTTGGTAGTTTGCGTGTTTCTGATCCTGTTTTGGTTTCCTTCAGTGTCTCAAAGGTCCAGTCAGGAGCAGTTCTGCTTGACTCCAGAATGCGTTGAAGCAGGTGAGAACTTCTGAATCCACCTCGGCTCTCTCCATGTGGCCTTCGTGACCTGATTGCCCTTCTCCTCCCCCAGCGGGCTCCATCCTGAATAAGGTCGATCGCTCCGTGGACCCCTGCACGGACTTCTACAGCTTTGCTTGTGGCGGTTGGTTAAAGGAGAACTCCATTCCTGAAGATTCGTCCTCGTATGGCATTTACCCCTGGTTGAGGCAGCAAGTGGATCTCAGAATCAAAGGTTCTCCTCCAGTGTTCTGGATCCGGGTCGTCTGCCGGATCTGCAGGACTAACGAAGGTGTTTTCCTCCGCCAGACTTGTTGGAGGCTCCGTCAGCTGCAGGGGAGCTGGAGGCGGTGACCAAAGCCAAGATCCTCTATCGCTCATGTATGAATGAAAGTAAGTCTGGAACAGCCAAACTCACACAGGAACACACCTGTGCTGAACTGCTTTCGTTGGCATGTTGAACTAAAATGTGCGTTTTAGCTAAATATGCAAATGGTTGTGCAGAACGTTTCCCCAGAGGAATCCGCTCGTATAACCAGATTCAGGTTCCGACCGGGATAAACCATTTCTCACAGTTAATGTTCCGATAAGTCCAGCAAACCAACAGCTTCACAAAACACCTTCAAGACATTTTGGACCTTCTTTGTTGGACTCCAGAACAAAAAGATTTCATGAACGCAACACTTTGAAGCTGAAGCCAAATGTAAAACCAGATGAAGCCCCGACTGAGATTCCTGGAGGTTAAGACAGAATCATGGGAGAACCTTTAGTGAGACAGACTTTGGACGTTTTTCTGTTGTATTTCCAAAACTAAAAGCCCAGTTTAAATCCTTTGTTTCCGTGGTAACAGAGGTAATGTAGTATTAATGTTTTAGACCTTTACAACCCCACAGTGACGCGTTTCATTCATGCTGAAACAGCAGAAGGGTAACGGCTGCTGCTGAGCATCATCGCCCTGCATGGAACCCCACTGGAAGTCTGCCCATCGCTATGGTGACGGACGGCGGTCATCAAACCTTAAGCACTGATCTGATTGGACCAAATGAGGTCTAGATCAAACGCTCCTCCATTCTCTCTTTCTTCAGAATGATTTCAAACTATTGGACTTGAAAAAATGAGAGGCCGCTCTGACGTCAGGCGTGTAAACATCAGAGCAAACTCCTTCATTTTGACTTCATACGTGTGCATCTTTTAATTCACAGTACTTTGCTGACATAAACCAGTCACTGGACGGTGTTGGAAAGTCTTTAGTGGGACAAAGTTTGAGTTTCCTCCCACTGTTTCCGGCGTCTTCTTCTATGGGGACCTGCAGAACGAGGACTCAATGGAACGCGTTGAGTTATTGACGGACCTGTGGTGTCTAGCTTCCTACAGAATCAACACGTTTAGACAGAATTCTGCCTCCACACGCCAGGAGACAAACATGAAGAGCACAGATCACAGAAGCTTTGTCTCCAAAGGCAGGCTGGAGGAGGTGGACTCCAAACCCATGCTGAAGACGCTGAGGAAGGCGGAGTTTCGGTGGCCCGTGGTGGGGGACGGGCTCGGCGGTGAATATCAGTGGTCAGAGAGTGGGTGGAGTCTCCTGAAGACGCTGGCAGAGATTAGGAACCAGCACAGCAAGAGCGTCCTGATCCGCCTCTACGTCTCCCCGGACGACAAAAACTCTTCCCACTACGTCATCAAGGTCAGGAACTCGGCACGTGTTTTTGTTGAACAACCATCTGTATGTCAAACAGTACATGGAAACATTTCTTTGTAAGTTCACAAACTTCTGATTGAAAGAAAATCGTAATTGGTCTTTTGGTTGTCGGTCATTTGGGTCTTGCTTGGTGTTTTTGCGTCTTTGATCTCCTGTTGACCTCTTGGATGGGAGGAGCTGACCTTTCTGTGTTTCTGAAGCTGGACCAGGCGTCCCTGTCTCTGCCCTCCAGGGAGGACTACATCACCAACACTTCCTCTGCTCAGGCGGTCAGTCTCCACCTCACCTACTATCCAGAACCCTTTCATTTCAGACAGACGTCATAAGCCAATGTTGTGCTGGTACAGACATTTGGTGAAAAGCTCAACAAACTTTTAAGAAAACGTCAGTTTTATCTTAAGTGTTGGTTTAAAGTTTTGGGTTGGGTTGTCAGATTGGTGAAACGGAGCCTCCAGCTCGTTTTTCTCCTACTGCCTGTCGCTGCGCTGCTTCTTTTTCAAATGTGCAGTTCTCTATGTTGAACACTAGAGGGCCCCATCCATTTATAAATGAGCAGCAGCAGCAGCTTGTTCTTAAGTGTTTGCTGTACTTCTCCTACATGTTCTCTTTGTTTTGGCTCTGGTAAATCCCGCTGCTCACAATCAGAACGTGTTGGTGCCATGTCTTCAATAATATTTCTAATGTTCTGTTTCTGCCCAGAACCGAGCCGCCCTGCTCAGCCTGATGGTGGACGTGGCCGTCATGCTGGGCGCCCCGGAGGCAGCAGCACGGGTCCAGATGGAAAAGGCTCTGGCTTTCGAGACCAAGTTGGCTCACGTACAGATGTTTCCCTTAAAACCTTCATGCAGATGTGTAGAACAAAATGAAATCTGAGGCTGACTCATCCGATTTTTCAGACCTGTGGAGTAAAAAGGATTTCCAAGTGCTTCATCTTAACGTTGGTCCTCTTTCTGCAGATGCTGATTCCCCATGAAAACCGCACCAGTGAAAACATGTACAACAAATTCCCGCTCTCACGGCTGCAGCGCTCCCTGCCGCAGGTACTGCAGATGCAGCAGAGTGTGTGCTGGAGAAAACCTGATGGCGTGAGCTCTGAGCTAGAGATCAGTGTTGTCTGCAATACGTCAAACCCCGCTGGACTAGACAAACCAGGGGGGTCAAACATACGGCCCGCGGGCCGGATACGGCCCGCCAGGTGGTGTAGTCCGGCCCACACATGAAGAGTAAAAATCATAAGGATGTTTAAAAAAGCACGTTTCTAGTCCATTCCTGTGGCGAGTTATGATTTTTTTTAAAGAAATAACCGAAATGCGCAATTCTGCCACTAGGGGGAGCAAAGGAAAAGCTAAACAGGTGAAACAACGTAACTCTCATGTGCCAAAAATGAAAAACAGCTCTGTGTCTGGGTAGGCAGTAGTTTGGTTCCCTGTGAGCTTCATCACTGAAGGATGATCAGCAGTGACACCCTAAAAAAAAGGTTGAAATGAAGTCCTGAGCTTTCCAGGAAAATGAAAAGCGTTTTATTTGTTCCCGGAGCTGAATGCAAACCTGCATGCTTGGTATGTCATCAACAGGTTCTCCAAGAATATAACATTCAGCTCCACTATGAGACTCTCAACAAAGAAAAGTTTCACCATTTGCAGTTAAGAAAAAAAAAAGATTTATCAGCTATTAGCTGGACGGATAAATAACCATCTGGATTTACTGCAGCCGTGACGTCAGTGATGGAGCAGTGACACCTAGCTACCTTATTGCAAACAAGTTGGAGCAAACATCCAATCCATTTTCTGATGGTGAACTTATTGAAAAATGCTGAAGGCTGCAGAAGTCTTGTTCCCAAAAAGCAGTCGACCTTAAACATGAGTCTGTCAAGATTTACGATCCGATCCAACATCTCTGAGGAAACATGGGCAGCCATATGGAGGAATCCAGTCATTTATTGTATTTTCAGTCACTGTTGATGAAAACACCAACATCACAGATATGAACAGCTGTGCATATTTATTAGAGGTGATGGAGAGACGTCACAGTGGAGTTTCTGGAGTTGATGGACACAACAACAGCTGATGACATAGTCAGCTCTCTAGTCACTGTGCTGGACGATGTTGAAGTGAACTGGTCACATGAAGTAATTTTGGTCACTGACGGCGCTCCATCAAAGGTCAGGAAGAAGGCAGGTGTTGCCACAGAATTCAGGCAGAAACCAGGAAAAGACTCTTATAATAATGAATGATAATAACAATGGACGTTTCATTGTGTTTTGCTCACTTGAATGACAGTAAATGTGTTTCTGCACAGGATTTGAATCCTGATATCTATGGACGGGTGAAGTTTCAGGAGAGAAAGGAGGTCAACTCCAAACTCTTATGTTCACAAATGTTTGCAAGTTTAATTTAGTGTAATTTTGTCATCATTTGGACATTTACATTTTAGGCAGATGTTTCATTTTTTCTGTAGCCCCTCTTGAATTTACTATCAGGATTGCTTCAGTGTCAGATTTTAAATATTCAGTCTGTATAAAATTGAACAAACCAATATTTTTTAAAGTGACATTAATTTTATTTAAGATCCATTGGCCTCTGTGAATAAATGTATGATTAAAAAATGATTAGGTTACAATGTTAGTTGAGGCATGTTTTCTAATTGAGTAAAAAAAAAAACAGAGCTGTTATTTTGCCTTAACGCTTCTGGTCCGGCCCACTTGAGATCAGACGGGTTGAATGAGGCCCCCCGAACCAAAATGAGTTTGACACCCCTGAGATAAACCCTTCTCTGGGATTGGCATGTAGCCTTCTGGAGCTAAACTAGGCGTTGATCTCTGGTTGACTTGATAACTCGTGCAGAGGCGACAGCCGGTGGACGTCCCGTCCAACCCTCTGGGTTACAAACACACAGGATGTGTCCTTAGTTACAGCTCGGCAGGAGGGGGTCGTGATCAGAAATGCTAGAAACTAATCTCTTAGCAGAGAACCTGCAGTTGTTTTCTGTTGGTCATAAAGTTGTTAACAGCTTTCTGTTCAGAACATTCTAGATTGGACTGGGTCAGAACAACTGATGCTGGTTGCTTTAGCTCTAAACCTGCTGGATGAAATGGGTTTTTAACAAAGAGGCAGTCCCAGCTGGGTTCTGCAAGTTCTTCTCGTGATGCCTGGCTCATTTCAGGCTCCGCCCCCATCATTCAGTGGTTCACTGCTCTCTGAATTGTCCCTTTGGTGTGTCTCTGTGACGGACTAGTGACCTGTCCAGTGTGAACCCCGACCTCACCCATTAGGAGCTAGGATAGGCTCCAGCAAAGTAAAGTAAAGTAAAGCAGGTTTAGAGGATGGATGGATGGAGCATGGATGGATGGATGGATGGATGGATGGATGAATGGATGGATGCAGCATGGATGGATGGATGCAGCATGGATGGATGGATGCAGCATGGATGGATGGATGGATGGATGGATGGATGCACGGATGGATGGATGCAGCATGGATGGATGAGTGGATGGATGGATGCAGCATGGATGGATGAGTGGATGGATGGATGCAGCATGGATGGATGATGGATGGATGGATGAGTGGATGGATGGATGGATGCAGCATGGATGGATGAGGTTGCTTGTCTTTAGCAGTACATGGTTCATCTGCATCTACCTCCTGGTTCCTTCCAGCAGCTTCTCCAGAATTCTTCCCACAGTTCTTGGTGATGTTTGGAGTCTCTGCGTCTGTCTTTGTTTTACAAAATGAATTATGTTTACAATCTGAGCTGCTGATCGTTTATATAAAAATAAATAACTTTTACTTTCATAATCTTTTAAACATTGCCTGATAGTAAAGTTCATCCTTTTAAACCTAATGCAGTTCAAAGGTTTTTTTTCTTCTGGTCTTCAGTTTGACTGGATGGGGTTTGTAAAGGCTGTGGTGGAGTCCAGAGATGATCCGGACCGGGACCTGTCCTCCTCTGAACCGGTCATCGTTAGAGCTCCACAGTACTTCAGGGAACTGATGAAGCTTCTGAACACTACAGAGCCCAGGTACACACCCACAGGCCTCAGGTCCCTCTTCAAACGTAGGTTATGATCTTTGATGACATCATGAGGCCTGCCTTCCTCCTCAGGACCATAGCCAACTACGTCCAGTGGAGGACGGTGTTCTCCAGGATCACCACGCTGAGCCGCCGCTTCCTGTACAGATACCTCGACTACGCACGGGTAATGCTGGTGGCACAAAGCTTTAGACCTGAAAAATAATAGAAGAATTAAGCTTGTAGAAGTGATAAACATTTTACTAATTTAACAAAATCAAAATCAACAACAGTTAAGCTCCACCCCCAAAGCCAGTAAATCAGCTCTTCAGATCAGGGATTGAGAGGATTTGGTTTGAACATCAAGGGCCAGTTGTTCAAAGGTAAACTGATCGGATTTTGTAATCGGATTGGATCAAATCTTGAAAATGGGTTGTTCAAAAGGGAAAGAAGGAATCTGAAATCAGATTAGATCACAGAATCCAATCCTAGTTCTTATTCAATTCAATTCAATTTTATTTGTATAGCCCAAAATCACAACAACAGTCGTCTTGATGGGCTTCGAAGTAAAACATGAACTCAAAAGGATCACGAATACAAAGAGTTCAATAGGAAAATACTAAAATGAACTAACAAACTGACTAAGCTATACTGGCATCCCTGCCCTTAGACCCCCCTTCTCTGTGAGGAAAAACTCCCAAAAAAAAACGGATTCCGGAAAAAACGAAGAAACCTCAGGGGTGCCCACATGAAGGAGGGATCCTCCCCCAGGACGGACAGGCAATGTACCAGAACTCTTAGAGAAGAATTAACTTATCTAAATCTACAACTACATATTTAAAGTCCAGCAGACGAGCTTCATCCAGTCGTGGTCGTGGGGACAGTCAGGGGGGCGAGTCGAGCTGGAGACAGGAACCACAGCCAGCAGCAGGAGCAAAGACGAGGTACTCGGTCAGGTACAGAGCAGAGATGAGCCAGAGATGAGCCAGAGACAGGAACCACAGCCAGGTGTAGGAGTGGAGCAAAGGCGAGGTAGTCGGTCAGGAACTGGAGCACGGATGAGCCAACTGGAGTCTGGAAGCACTCCCACTCCCCAGGAGGGGAAAGAGGGAGAATACATGAATCACTGCACCAAACAGAGACATGGAGAACTAAATGATGAATAATGATCAAGAATAGAGGAGAGGAAGGGTAGAAGTAGAAAAGAAAAGAGGACAGAACCCCAGTGCACCATAGTTACCCCAGCTTCAACTTCTAGCAGCCTTTTAAAAGAAATAGTTATTATTAAGTTTAATTCAAACAAATTAACATTAAGTTAAATAATCTCTGAATATTAACTAGTCTGACAATAAGCCTGTCCAAAGAGGAATGTTTTCAGTCTAACTTTAAATGTAGAAACTGAGTCGGCCTCTCTTACATGAGCTGGGAGTTTATTCCATAAGACAGGGGCTTGGTGGCTAAACGCTCTACCTCCAACCGTACTTTGACTAATTCTAGGAACCACAAGCAGTCCTGCATTTAGTGAGTGAAGTGTTCTGATTGGATGGTAAGGGACTATGAGGTCCTTAATATAGGACGGGGCCATTCCATGGAAGGCCTTATAGGTTAACAGGAGGATCTTGAACTTGATTCTGGAATCAACTGGGATCCAGTGAAGTGAAACTAACACAGGAGTGATGTGATCTCTTCTGCTAGTTCCTGCTAACAATCTAGCTGCTGCGTTCTGAACAAGCTGGAGACTTCTTCAGGAACTCTTAGGACACGCTGCTAACAAGGAGTTACAGTAATCCAGCCTCCACGTAACAAATGCATGGATGAGTTTTTCAGCATCACTCTTAGAAAGTAGATTTCTGATCTTAGCAATATTCCGCAGATGAAAAAAGGCAGTTCTACACGCCTGAGATATGTGAGCCTTAAATGATAAATCCTGGTCAAATAGAACCCCTGGGTTTCTAACTGTGGAATTGGGGGCTATACTTATGCCATCCAGGGAGACTATCTGAGCAGACAGAGCATCTCTGAGGTTTTTAGGTCCAAGTATAATGACCTCAGTTTTTTCTGGGTTCAAGAGGAGGTCATTAATCGTCATCCAGGTCTGGATCAAACCTTCAGTTTGTGTTTTTCAAAACTTGTCAGTAGGATTTGGATAACTTTGATCCAAAAAAACTGGATTATCCTGATCCCAACAGGGAGTGGGATTTAAAGGTGGATTCCAGGAGGGAAATGTGGAAAAACTTTAAAATTGGTCAAATAATATGTTTGTTTCATTTATACTTTTATTCATATTTTGCACTTGACTTGTGTAACCGTTGTAACAGTGATAAAGTAGATATAGTAGACATAGGCTACCACTTAAGCTATTCAGTTAGGTAAAAACAATGAAATATGAAATAATCCCTGAAACAGATTTCAATAACAAACAAAAATAATATATTCAATTCATCACTGTATATTAATTTCAATGAAACAATCATCAAAGATGAGCCTCTCAAAAATAATGTTGGAAATGCTGGTCTCTCCTCCTCAGATAAAGGATAAAGATTCAAATAAAGATTCTTTATTTTATCTATTGGACATTTAGCCATTTTATTTAAGACGTTTTCAAAATATCCACAATGTATTAATGTATATTTGTTTTTTTTATTTATTGTGACTCAGATGAGGGATCATGACAGAAATTATGAATGGAAGTGGATGTTTGTGATTTTTGTGTTTTGTCTCAGAATAACAGACTCTCACAGTGACCCCATGTTGGCTCTTCTACCTGTTCTTTACATGGCTGCTAGCCCGTGTTGTGATATGTTGTCCCATTTAGAGCACAGGTAATCTGGATTTGGTAATCTTGAAAACTGTTGATCTGGATCAGGGTGATCCAGTCCAATGTTGCTTTGAAAAACCGGCATAAAAGTAAGACGGATTACCTGATCCTGCATAGGAGAAAATGTGATTTCCAAATCCGGATCATTTTGATCCAGATTAGGAAGAATGAGGAAGAATGGATGTTGGCTTGTAGATCTGACTCTTCCACTCCCCCAGGTGACCACAGGAACTACCTCTCTTACCCCACGCTGGGACAAGTGCGTCAACTATGTTGAGAACGCCCTTGGCTACGCCACAGGGCGCCTCTTCGTCAACTCCTACTTCCAGGAGGACAAGAAACAGATGGTAGGTCTGCCACTCCAACAGAAGGTTCTTCTTTGTGGCTTTCTTCAGTTCTATTTGTTCATCATCATTGATGTTTCTGTGCTGCACGTTGATGCTGGTCAGATGGAGGAGCTGATCGAGGGCATTCGCTGGGCCTTCATTGACATGCTGCAGAAGGAGAACGGCTGGATGGACGAGCCAACCAAGAAGAAGGCCGTAGAAAAGGCAGGAATCTGCACGTTCTCACCCGCTCTGTGGAGCGTTTTGGTCCTTCAGGCTTTGAACTTCCAGCTGTTGAGACGGGAACGCGCTAAGAAATCCTGCTGATCACGAACCGCTCATTTCAGGAGCTGTCTGGGAATTTCTTGACCCGGAATTCAGAAAGTATGAACCGGCTTCACCTGTTTATGTCCCCATGGTCAAAAAAAGGGGATCCATATCAGCATCGCTTTCCTCTGCTATATTATGGGATGTAAAGACTGATGGTCACCTCTGTTCACATGAATGGGTTCAGTCTCATTTGATCAGCAGATCATTTTGACCAAACCAGGTCGGCAGCTTCAGGTAATCAGGCAGCAGTTAAACGAGGATGAAGAGGATGAAGACCACCATTTGAAAACGGCTCCACCACCATTGGTCAGACGAAGCTCTGGAGCCGGTGGTGACGCTTCCCACGGCGGTTTCTGGGTTTCAGTCTGCATGTTTGGAAAAACAGTTGCCTGGTTGGACGGATGTTCAGCATCTTTTTGGGTTTTTCCCTGAGGAACTGTAAACCTGCATTTGTGTATTTCAGTCTGCTGCTGCAGAGTAACTGTCTGTGATCTTCTCGTCTGTTTTTCAAGGCTCATGCAGTGATGGCTAAGGTGGGGTACCCAGAGTTTATTTTGAATGACACCTACCTGAACGAGGATTTAAAAGAGGTTTGTACCACACTGCCGGTTCCCCTTTTGGCTCTTCTGGGTTTGTAGAGTAAGCTGGGAATCTGGCTGTGCAGCAGCCAATCGGTAGCTCAACTTGAAAAAGATTGGTTGTGTTTCTTGCTGGGCATTTCCAGCAGGGAGCTGCAGTCATGTGTGTTTGACTGGGCTGTGAAGCTGCAGGTCCACCTGAACTCGTTTGACTGTGGAGCTTCGTTCAGCCACAGTGAGACAGACCATTCCTCTGATCAAGTCAGAGGTCGACCAGCAGGTCGGCGTTCTGCAGGGACCACCTGCTGGTCAAAAGGCTGTAGCTTCTGTAAATGTGTGGCTGGATCAGTGACATGAACCCTTAAAGAAACGGGTTTTGGAACTGTCTGCATCTGTCTCTTCTTTTCAGCTGGACTTCAGTGAGAAGGATTACTATGGCAACGTCATGCAGACTCTGAAGTTTTTTGCCCAAGGCGACATCTCGTGGCTTCGAAGGAGCGTTCCACGAACAGAGTGAGCGACTCCTCGCTGTCTGTGGCTCCGCCTCTCACATGTCTGACTCGTGCGACTCTTGTTTTCAGGTGGTTCACAAACCCAACGACCGTGAACGCCTTCTACAGTTCATCCACTAACCAGATCCGTAAGCCGCCGCGTCTTTGTACCCCATCACAGAATGCTGTTTAAAGATCTAATATGGATGGAGATTAGGACACGAATGGTCACACAAGTTCTGGACCATCGTCTTCATTCTGAAAGTATTTCTTCTGTTCAAATTGTGCATCATAGTAGTGTTTCTTAAAAAAGGAACTTGGTGGATTTTATCTGTCATCGCTTAAAGAAATGTAACATTTACAAATAGAAATATCCACATCTGTGGCTTAAAGCAGAAGTACTTTTTGTTTTTGAATTACGTCAGTAATTTGGTTTCAGAACAGGATGGATGCTTAAATTCTCCTAGTAATTGGTAAACGAGTGACCATCAGGGACTGAGGCTTGTCCTCTGTGAGGTCGTGGTGATGAGGCGTCTGCTGCGTTAGCTGGACTCAGGTTCACCGCCTTCACCAGCAAAGACAAATGAGCTCAATACTTAGTTTTGGTTTTCTTATTTATTGTGATTTCTTTTTTCTGACCAATGAAATGAAAACAAAAAACACTAAAAAATCAGATAAATTGATCATTTAATGTGATTTCATGAAAACGTTGAATCCATAAAAGTACACAGACTTGATACAAATGTCTGCATTTTGAAAGTTGAACATATAAAGGCAGCAGCAGCCAGAGGACCTGATTCCTTTCTGTTTTCAGGATTCCCTGCTGGAGAACTTCAAAAACCCTTTTTCTGGGGACAAGAGTTTCCCAGGTAAGATTGACCTTTGACCTTGCATGCCTAAAAAAGGTTTCTCCAGGCTTCTCTCATTTCCTTGCCCTCCATCCAATCTGGTCTCTGTGACGTGACGAGGACGATCCAGGTCTCTGACGATCGCGGTTTTCCGATAGAATCGATTCTCCCTGAAAGGCTGACATGTAGGCCTCTTCATCCAGCAGACGGATGTTTGTAGTTTTTCTCCCAGTCACCAAATTCAGGTGACAGAAGGCCCGTTAAACCAGGTTATGTTACCAGGGCAACCGCGCCTCTTCCTGGCTGAGTCCAAATGCAGAACCTGATCTGAGATTAGCGCAGAACAGCCGGGTGGGGTTTGGACCGGAACCGTAGTTCTTCAGGATTTGCTGGTCTGTTTTCCCATCGTTGGCTAATTTTTCAGAAAGCCCCTCAATGTTTAGAGACCTCAGTATGTTTTCAATGACACAGTTTCAATACTTGATTCATTTCACCTAAAACTGATTGAGATAACTGTTTTTGGCTTCACAGGTCTTTAAGTTACGGCGCCATCGGCGTGATCGTTGGACACGAGCTCACGCACGGCTTTGATAATAACGGTAAAAACTGGATGTCATTTCATGTTTTTAGCCATAGATAATTTTATAACCTTCAAATGTTTTTCTGTTTTTTTAAGGTCGCAAATATGATAAAAACGGCAATCTTGATCAGTGGTGGAGTAACTCATCTGTGACGGCTTTTACCGAGAAGACTCAGTGCATGATCGATCAATACAACAGCTACCACTGGGAGGAGGCCGGCCTCAATGTAAAGCTCCACGGCCATAGAATGTCATGACGGCCGCTCTGAAGGCTAAGGTGTGAGCTTTAAATGGTTTGCTCCACAGGTACGGGGTAAAAGAACTTTGGCAGAAAACATCGCAGACAACGGGGGAATTAGAGAAGCGTTCAGGGTACGTCTGAGCAACGATAGGCGACTGATGGGTCAGTATTGTGGTGGATGTTACCAAGACGTGGAGGTGAGGCTGTGCTTCCCGTTTCCCTGTGTAGGCGTACAGGAGGTGGGTGGATGACAACAGAGGAGGTGTGGAGGAGCCTCTGCTGCCAGGAGTGGACTTCAGCAACAACCAGCTGTTCTTCCTCAGTTATGCACACGTAAGACGAACGCAGACGTATTCCGACTCGGCTGGACCAGCCTCCGCGGTAACAGACCTGGCTGTTACCGCGGAGGCTGGTCCATCTTCCAGATGGTTGATGTCCAGTGATGAGCTCACAGACCAGTAAAGATGGAAGGGCTCTCACCACGTCCCACGCTGAACGGGACATTCCCCGCGCTTCAACACGTCCAGGACGTGTCCTATTGTTTGACGGGTCATGTCCACAGCTCTGGTTTGTCTTGATGTGAAAAGACCTGAACTCCTTCCCTCCCTGTTTATGAGCAGAACCCCCGATGGCCGGTTATTTAACACTAAACTCCAAAAACCATTTTCTGTACATCATGACCCAGGTTTGACCGCTGCCGTTTTCTCCACATGGTGGTCCCAGCTCTAAGCGTTACTTGTTCCTCCAGACAGCAGTGATACTGTCCCAGTGTGGGTGAGGAGGTCCTGCAGGGTCTGAAGTCCCCCTTTTTGCCTTCTGCCCATCTTCAGCACAGATTTTCACATTATTCCGTCCTTGGTGACGCTGATCCAGACCCCTGCTAAGTGCTAAACGGTCTTATGTGTTCTTGGTCTGCGTCTGGTGTCCGGCTGGTAGACCTCCCTGTGCTTCTGATGGGAACAGAACATGTAGGTGTTGGCTGCTCCTTCGGCGTATTCATCCCTTCATGGCAGTTTCTCTTCTTTCTGCTCTTTAATGTTTATTCTTTGCAGCTTTTTCTCCTGAAAATCCTTTTTCTGACATGTTTGAGGTGATGAGTTTCACTACACTCTTCCCAAACTGTCCATGATCATTCAGCGTTAATTCCACGTTGATGCAGAAGCAGAGGATCCAGATTCTGATGAGGCTTTAATTACCTCTGAAAAACTGCAGGTCTGTAAGTGTCAAACCCCCCTGCTGGCCTGAAGGCTGCTAAAGACTCTGTGACTTCACCTGATTCTGTTAAATACTGATTTATTTGTTTAAGTTTCATCCCAAACTAATCACAAATCTTTTATAGTAGCAGCATTAAGAATTAATACATTACAAAAGACAGTTTGACCCAAAAATGTATGAAACTGTCAAAAATTACTTTTTTTTCCCTCCAATTTCTATTTTGTAGGTAAAGAAAAATCTACTATAATATTTAATTGTCTTGTTTTTTACCATAAATGTTCATTATGAATGAGCAGAGCATATGTTGGTTTATCAGGCGGCTGGTCAGACGGACTGATGGGAAGTTTTTCTCATGAACTGACTTGTTCGTGTTTTCCTCTTTTCTCTGTAATAATCAGACTTGACAAAGAGAACAAAATGAACAACTTTAAAAAAAAATCTCAACGTGAAGTTGGAGCACATAAAATAGTCTCACTTTTTTAGTTCATGACAGTAAAGTGCAGCATGTATCACTCCACCAGGCTCTGACTACAGTACCCACAATGCACCAACAATCCATCAGGCAGTGCAGCTTTGTAGTTTACCAAAGTCGTACAGAAGTATTTCCTGTTCCACAGAAAAGCGGTTCCAGGTCAGAGAAGCGACCTTCAAACATGAGGAGCTCCGTGGATTTGAAATGTTCCTTTACATACGGAAAAACATTTCCATTTGTCTTGGTTTACTGCACTCAACGTTTTTGGGAAAATCCCTTCACTCTTTTACTGTCTTCAAAGCTTCTGGACTCAGTTTATGTAAGGCAGGGCTCCAGACTAACTTTTTCACTAGGAGCACTGTGGCCCCTAACTGAAAATTTTAGGGGCACAACCAGAAAATTTAGGGGCGCATACCGTAAATCAACATGCTAACCAAATCTACTAATTTCCACTGTATTACGAATAAATACTTAAATAATAGATGCAGAAATTACAATGTGCTGTTTCTAATTCAGTGTCACATTTTATTCTGCACTTTTGAAAATGCAACAACAGGTAAACTGACAGCAGCATCGCTGTCATGACAGTACAAATAGTAAAGAAAACGGATGGAAATTTATCTTTGTGACACCAAATAGGTGCAGCCAAGATGCACAATAAGCGTGTTTGAGATCACCCAGGTGGACTCAACGCTGCACAGATCACCTGGTGTGAGACGTATATTTTTGTTTTTACTCCAACATCAACAGTCAATTATCACAAAAATATCGCGAGAAAGGGGTGGGAGCAAGGGGCAAACCTACCGGGACACAGCTGGAAACTGAACTGACTGAAAGCTGCCCAACAGACTACAAAACAATGCATTATGGGACATCTGTCCTGATGGTTTTTGTAGTTGAGTCATTAAAATAATTTAAAATACCGATTCATTAAAAAAGGCTACATGCATTACAAAACATTAAAATAATCATAAAATATGTAATAGCACAGATCACACTTAGTGGGAGAGGAATATTAAAACTAAATTGAATGTTAAGGACAACTCAAACTTCCTGTTCTCCTTCAGTCTCGCTGCAGATTCGCCTTCATTTCACAGCCCCCCTCCCCGGTCTCCCCAACGATCCAGGCGAGGTGCCGGTTCATCTCAAACACGTCTATCGTTGCATTTTCCCCACCTATTTTCAGTGTGTCTAAAACTAATGTTGTTTTTGCCCGCACGTGTTTAAAGTTCAAGCCCCGTTAGCTGTCACGCACGTACGTGGGGGACATTTATTCTCCTCAGCTGACCCGACTCCCGCGGGAGCGGTGAGCCGTAACAGCCGTGCATAATCCGTTTGATGCGCCACCGTAACCGTAACCAAAACCCTAAACCTTCCTCCGGGTCTGTGAGACCCAGAGAAAAGTTCAGCACGGACTGCATATATTTAGAAAATTACGAGCGAATAGATACGTTCTAGAAAGGAAAGGAAGGAACTCCTTCATGTGGTCCGGGGAGGGGGCTGTCAGGCTTTCAAGCCCTGTCATTGTCCCGCCCCCAACAGTCATTTACCCCACTGTGATTGGTTGGTCATCTCCGTGCACAACAATGAAAAAGTGTCATTCATTAAAACTGGCGGGCTGCAGTAACATTAAATTTTCATTTAAGGCGGGGGCCGCAAAATATCATCTTGGGGGCCATAAATAGCCCGCGGGCCGCAAGTTTGAGACCCCTGCTGTACACTCTGGCACTGGTACACTAGCCGCAGGTCGGAAGAACGAATCAATAGTTCACTTACTCATAGCTCAGACGCACAGATCAGGTTGTGACTATATTTGTCTCCGTTTTCTTCCCACAGATGTTTACGCGCACTCGATTATCTCTAGGCCCCGCCCCCTCCACATATTTTAGCCACAGTGACTTATTCTTCTCACACGCAGTGGCCGCCTCACAGACGGGCATCACGCGAGAGTGTGCTCGGGTGTCATGAGTATGTGCGCGAGTGTGTGTCTGCCTGCATGCGTGTGCGCTCGCGTCTCATTGGTGATTTCATTGATCATTGACGTGCCCCTTCCACGTTTAATGTATAAAAAATAGAGGGTGGGGGGGCAAATTTACTGGTCGCACATGTGCGACTGGATGTAAAATTTAGTCGCACACTCTCAAATTTGTCGCAAAATGCGAGCAATTGGTCGCAGTCTGGAGCCCTGTAAGGTGCTATGCAAATGGAATGCTTGACCTTTGACCCCTGCAGGTTAGATGCAACTCCTACAGACCAGAAGCAGCACGTGAGCAGATCCAAAATGGAGCTCACAGTCCACCAAAGTACAGGTGAGCACACACCAACCCGAACACGCGGCGC
The DNA here is from genome assembly GCA_037389245.1 of Oryzias sinensis. Classification (NCBI taxonomy): domain Eukaryota; kingdom Metazoa; phylum Chordata; class Actinopteri; order Beloniformes; family Adrianichthyidae; genus Oryzias; species Oryzias sinensis. The sequence goes on from CM074504.1 coordinate 264,587, forward strand.
CTCCGTCCGGCCTCCTGTAAACCGCCGCTGCTGCCTGCAGGGTCATAGGAGCCATGAGTAACTACGAGGAGTTCCAGAAGGCCTTCAGATGTCCAGAGTCTTCTGTGATGAACCGCGGGCCGCAGTCCTGCAGGGTGTGGTGATCCCTCATCCCATCATGAACCTGAACGGGACCGGAGCTGCTGCCAGGATCCTCAAAGATGGAGATGCTGGACACAGACGAGGATTCAATCCTGGGGGGTGTAAACCTGTGTTCCCTTGGAAACCTTCTGGTCTCCAACCTGCAGCTGGAAGTTTCAAATGTTTCCGTGGTTGTCCATGCAGTATTCCTGCATGTGTAGCAGCTAGTGGATAGAATGAATCTGTGTGAAGGACTACAGTTTAGAAATACTATTAAAAACAGTTTTCAGCTGTTTTTTTTTTTTAAACTTCTGCAACATGTTCAAATTCCAATATTTAAGAACTTGTACAAACGTATACACTTGAAAATATCTGTTGCTATATTCAACATGGCTGTTATTTCAGACTTATATGCAAGTATAAAGAGGATCCAGGCATGAGGAAGAACTGTAGTCTTCACTTTGTGTAGGATTTTCAGTTACTGTGAAAAGTCAACATTGATTCAGTAAAATAACCTGCTGGATGAACTTCTGAGAATAAATCAATCTGAATGATGACTGAAGTGATGGGGTGGTCCTTTAATGCTCCTGAAAAGCAGAAACCTTTACGAACCAACATGTTAGACAATAGAAAAACTCATATTTTTCACTTTACAGCAAAAAATAAACAATAGAAACATCCACAGGAATGGATTTAAAAAAAGAATATTGAGATCAGTTACACCTGGAGAGAAATCTTATATCCTTCAATCATTTTTCCTCCCTTTCCAGTTTTCTTTCTGTAGCTCAAATTCACAACAGTCGTCTCGATGGGCTTCGTACCTGTAATTGTAAACATATAATCAAAAGGATCATAAATGTATAGAATTCAACAGGACACTAAACTTTAAACAGACTAAACTGGTATCCCTGTTCTTAGACCCCCCCCCCTCCTGCAGTAAGGAAAAACTCCCAAAAAAAACAGATTTTGGAAAAAACGAAGAAACCTCGGGTTTCCACATGAAGGAGGGGTCCTCCCCCAGGAGGATCTCTGCTCTTCCTGCTGATCAGCCGGTCTGTTCATTTTGGACCAGAACACCTCAGGTCTTCTTTCAAATACTTAAACATTTATAAAAATCAAAGTTTTGTATCAACAGTTTGCGTCTTTGGAAACAGTTTCTCTGTTTGTCGTTGGTACATTTTGCTTTAGTTCAGCATCTGACTGGTTTGGATCCTCACAGCGGTTCTTGTTGGGCGTCAAAGACCAGCAGTCAGTTCTTTAGGGTTGACTCTGGGGATTACCCATAATCCTCCTTTGTGACGGGCCTTGTCCTGATGTCGGGGCTCATCTGTTCAATTTAGATTCCGGTCATTGGGGGGGGGGGGGGGCGGAGTTGACATTAGTGTGGATGAAGGTAAAACCTGTTGCAGACAAAGGTTGGCTTCATGTTTTGCTGGACCCTCTGTGTGCCGTGACTGTGGGATGTGACGCATCCATGTGTTCTGCAGAAGCTAGCGGGTTTTATTAAGAACGTGTTCTTTAAAAATGTTCCTTTAGACATTTATGGCTCAAATACACGTCACTAATTCACATATGCAGTTACCATGGCAACTTGTGTGGTGAAGGAGCCCCTGGAGTTGGGCGTGTGTGCTTGTAGGCAAGATTCCAGGTCCTCTTACAGGTTGGGGGAGGGGGGTATATTTGTGGAACCCTCCCCCCCCAGCAGTTAGTCTTCTTGATTCCAGAATGTGCTCTGGCCTAATATGCAGAAGAGACGGCGTTCCTCTAAGTTAAAAGAACTACAGGTATACGATTGAGAGCCATCAGGGGGGGTTGGGGGTTCTTTAGTCCCGCCAGCCTTCACTGTGACAGGTGAACCTGTTGAAGAGGAGGGCTCCTCCCATCTGTACCTGTGATGTCACAAGGCCCTGAACATCAGACTGATGGTACATGTGCAGGCCCGTCTGCTAGAGAACATTTGGAGGATCTAGAAGAGGATTGGGAGAATGTCCTATGGTCAGATGAAACCACAATAGAACTTTTTAGTAAGAACTCTACTCATCATGTTTGGAGGAGAAAGAGAAAGTGGCCTAGCAGTCTCCAGATGTCAACCTTTTTGAAAATCTTTGGAGGGAGTTGAAAGTCTGTGTCCTCAACGACTGCCCCAAAACATCAGTGCTGTAGAGGAGATCTGCATGGAGGAATGGGCCAAAATACCAGCAACAGTTTGTGAAAATCGTGTGAAAACTTACAGAAAACGTTTGACTGCTGTCATTGTCAACACAGGATGTAAAACAAAGTACTGAGTTGAACTTTTGTCATTGACCAAATACTTATTTTCCACCACAATATACAAATAAATCCTTTAAAAATGGGATTTTCTGGATTTTTCTCTCATTTTGTCTCCCAAAGTTGATATGATGAAAATTACTGGCCTCTCATCTTAAGTGGGAGAACTTCCTCATTTGGTGGCTGACTGCTTACTTTTTTAGACCATTGTTAAAAAAATATATACAGTCCCTGACAAAAGTCTTTTTGTAGAAACAAAAGCGTATAACCTCACTTTTAATGAATCCATTGGTTTTAGAAATGTCTCATATGAAAGCTAAAACCCTCCCAAATTATCTTCAATATACTAAAATAAAATTGCTTCACTGAAGAAAGATTGATCATTTAATGAACACAAAGCTCACATACAGAGAGTAATGAGAAAATTTAACAAATAATTTACTTCAGAAACCAAAATATGTTGCATAACATCAGTGAATTAAGTAGTGCTACTGTGAGATCCATATTTAATATCTTGTATGACTTCCATGAGCTTAAAGGACAGCATCCATGCGGTCTGACAATGATCCATACAATTCATGGATGAAGTCATCAGGAATAGCAAAGACAGCAGTCTTCCATGCCTCCCAGAGTTCATCAAGGTTCTTTGGTTTGGTCTTCCATGCTTCCTCTTTCATTCTACCCCAGACATGCTCAATGATGTTCATGTCTGCTGACTGGGCTGGCCGGTCCTGGAGCACCTGGATCTTCTTGGCCTCCAGGAACTTTGATGTAGAGATGGAAGTATGCGATGGAGAACCATCCTGCTGCAGAATTTGACCCTTTTCTGGTTGGGAATGTAAGAGGAGCTAATACTTCTTGATATTTTAGGCTATTGATATTGCCTTCCACCCTGCAAATGTTTGGCACCCCCCCATACTGGATGGAACCCCAGACCACCAAACTTAACTGTTTTCTGGGTGAATCTTGGTCCATGCGGGCTCCAGTTGGTCTGCTGTGATGTAATTCAACTGAAGACTCATCTGAGAAATCCACCTTCTGCCACTTTTCCAGCGTCCATCCTTCAGCAGGCTGTGGGCCTTGGCTAATGCCACGTTTGTTCAATTGCCTTTAGTTTAGTGCTGGTTTCTGGGCACTGATTCCACCATGGAGGCCATTTGGAGACAGAGTTCTACAGACTGTTCCGGTTGACACAGGGACTTGAGGTGACCAGGCCTGGTGGAGCTCTGCTGCAGTGGAACAGGGGCTGGCCTTGGATTTTCCAACCAACAAACGGTCCTCCCCAGCAGTTGTCTTGGGGGGTCTGCCGGACCTGGGCTTGTCAAAAACATCTCCAGTCTCTTCAAATCTTTTTCTTATATTTGTTCTTGACGCTGAGACACATTGAAGGTGTCAGCCACCTCAGCAGTGGATCTGGTCTTCAGCCTCTTGATAATCAACGCTTTGGCCTCAGGGGGAATCTTAGGCATGAGGTCAGAGGTCAAGCTGCAGTTGATGTGAAGGCCTGGTGTGCTGGGGTTCTTTTTAGACACACCCACTAATTGATTGATCAGTAATTGATCACAGGTGAGGCTGTAATCTAGGATTGGGTGCATCATATAAACATAAACTTGCCTGAATGTGACCTTTGTGTTCATTAAATGATCAATCTTTCTTCAGTGAACCAGCAAATCAGGAGTGTTATGTTTGCTGTCATTTGTAGTAAATGTATTTGTGACATGCTACCTTTTCATGATCTGCTTCTGGAGCAGCATCAGAGCCAAAGTATCACACGCTTCATAACACACGGCGCTGTGTCAAATAAGACGCATGCTACCTACACGCTAACATGAGCTAGTGCTCTAACTGCCAACAGTCTTTATTGACTGCATATCTTTGCGCCAACAGAGTAGCCTGTAGACTTTTCCTCCCGCCCTTCCCTTCTGGGGTCGGCACAGCGAATCAGCTTCCTCCATGGAGACCACCACGATAAAAATATATGCTAACATTAGCTGCTCCATCCTTTTGTAAATGGCACGTTCTCTTTTCTTTCAACCCTCCTGACGTCATCATTGAATGGTTGCATGATAAAGACCGCCTAAGCACACCAACTGGTTACCAACTGGTTACCTGACCCTGTCTTCATCTAAAACAGGTTTTCAGACATTAGGAAGTGAATCTTTAGTGAAAATAAAAAGCAGAATTACTTCTTTCACAACAGCAGAGCTGCATTTTGAATTACATTAATGTCAGTGGATTCAGTTGATCAAAGGGACGTTGGTGGAGACCCTGGAGCTACCACTGTTCAGTCTGTGCCTGGCCATCAATAATGATGTACTGTCTGGCTTTGTGCAGCGACGTCATTGAAACCTGGTCATTTCGCTGTAATGGCGGCTGTAAAAATGCCACCCAGGGTGATTAAACAGCTGATTTGTCTCCTGAATGATTTCCCATCAGGCACGACCAAAGGATGAGTAAACCTGTTAGCAGAGAGCTGCACATTTATCCCGAGAAAGTATTTAAATCAAATCAAAGCTTTCAGATAACCGTGATGTTCTAAACAATCAATACAACAGCTGATTGATGGCAGTAGGATTTTAATCAGACTTGTTTGATCCATCATGTTTTTCTTGCTTCTAAAGAAAAAGCTATGTTCTGGTCTGTCTGACATGGTTCTAGATCAGCTTGGATCTGCTTTCGTGGTCCGGTTTTCGTGGTCCGGTTGGTTTTCCTGTGGTAACGTTGTGTTTCCTCGTATTGAAACCAGCATGTTAGTGGTGGATCCAGGTTGTTAATTTCCTGTTTGATGCCTTACAGAAGGGATTCTACTGGTTATATTCCTCCACATTAAAGCCCTCCTCAGTATTTTACACAAAGAACATTTGTGGTAAATGTGAACGGATGTTTTTGTGGACGTAACGCCTCATGAATGTGTTGGAGAACATCTGGATCAGAACTGCTCCCCCAAAACGGACCTCCTCATGTGAAGGAACAGATATTCTTCTCTGAGTCAGACCATGAGGGACTAATGTCCTCATGGTTAGAGCAAACAGGACCATGTTAAAAAAATCCCCAACCTGGAGTGCGGAGCGGGTCTCCCTTGGGGGGTCCTGGCTCGTACCTGGGGTTGGGGCGGGGGGATGCCCGGAACTCCTGGGTGGTGGTGGGGTGCTCGTCTGGGGCTGTGGGTGTCCTTCTCCGGTGGGGCCCTGCGTTGGGTTCTCCCGGCGCGGCGGGGGGGCTGCTCTCCTGGTTGGGCTGGGGCGGCGCTCTCTCTCCCTCCGTGCTTCCCTGCTCTCTGGCTCTGGGGGCCTTGCGGCGGCCCTGCTGGCCCTGGCCTGGGTGGCGGGCTTGGTCGCCCGGGCGGCGGTTGTTCGCTGCCGGTTCCCGTGTGGCGTTGGGGGGATTCCGGCTGCCGCTGCTGCTGCGGTGGGGGTCTTGGGGTGGGGATGGCTGGGCACTCTCCCTCCTTCTTTCCCCGTTCCACCATCCATTTTAGAAGAACATAAACACTCACCTGAGCACAGGTGTTAGCTCACCTTTGCACTAACAGTTTGCATGATTGAATGACTGAAAGATTTCACACTAGTTGGTTTTAAGGCATAAGTATGCGTGTGAACACTATCTGTTTTGTGTATATGTCGACAGGTGGACATTTTTGCAACTAACAGGTGTGTTTATAACATTTGAGTGTGTGTGTGGACAGGCCCCGCCCTTTTTGTACTACATTTGAACCTTACCATAATGATTAACAACCAGTAAACTTGTTGCTTTATGCTGCTTCATGGTCTTATCCCCCTTCCCCTCCTATTATCACCCTCCTACCCCCCCTCTCTCTAACATCCCTCTCTCTTCTTCCCCTCTTTCCTTTTCCGTCCGGTCCAACACCAAAGATTTTCAAACATGATTGAAATTAATAAAGTTTGGCCTCAATTACAAAAGGGGTTTATCCAGACATACCTTTGGTTTGTCTGAAGATTAATAACTCCTATTGTTAAAGTAAAATCTGTCCAACCCAAGAGGCCCTCAGCTCTCATCTGTCTGCCCAGCTGTTGGACAGGACAAGTTAGAAAAAAAAAAAAAAAAAATCCCCAACCTGCCGAATGAAAAAACCCTCCATCGCTTGTTGGTTTCAGAAAGACGATGGAGAAGAACCTTAGAGAAGCTCTCCAACCGTGGCGCTTCATGCTACACTCAGAGCTCCTGCTGTATCGCTGCACGTGTGAGGTTTCTGTCAAACACGCCTTCTTCTACACGTGTTCTGACGTTCTGTGCCTGGTGGGTTTCAGCAGTAAAGCCTGCATAGAGGATCTGTTTTTATTCTGGCATCAGAGCTAAATTTAGCTCTCTGAGAAGTAAAAATAGCTCTCCTCACATTTCATCCTGACCTTTCATTCTGAAGGCTTCCCTCAGGCACCTTTCTCAGGATTTTGATAGGCTCCTTCAGTTTTACCTTCTGGCTCCTCGTCTATAAAAGGCAGCGCGAGGAAAGAGCTCTTTATCTGCATCATCTGTGTCTGTCTCTGCTGCTTTTAGCTTGTTGCAGTAATCAGATTTTTGTGTGTCTGAGAGGCTTGAAGATGGCTTTAGAGAGCGTCCCCTCACATGCCCTTCCTGTTGCACTCCCTCCTCGATCATCCTGCATCCTGCCTGGCTTTGCTCACTAATGTCTAAATGACATTTACACAACATGAATGCAGAGAAGACGCTGCTGCAGAATCACCAGACGGAAAGATCTGTCCTTGTTGTTGGAACAAAAAAGCCTTTGAAAGAAAACAGATTTCATTGGAACTGGAATGGTTCTGCTTTGTCTTTACGATAAACATTCATGTTATCCTCTGTGTATTATAATGGAACACAAGCTCAGGTCTGAAGGACGGCATGCTGGACCACAGAGATCAGATTTAAGGTATGAGCACAAAAGTCAGATGCTGCATTTCTTTGTACTGAGAAAAGCAGAGTCATCATGAAGGAAACATGGAGACGTTCTGTGCTTTCTGTTTCATGTCCTCACATCCTCGTGACTGCATCTGCCGGGGCGAAGTGGTCATAGATGGGTAAATAAATAATACAGAGGGAGGGGAAATAGAAAATGAAAGGATGGACTCTTTATTAATGGATGTCTTTGCCCAAACAGACAGGTGGGGTTCTGGAGGACACAGTGCGGCATCATATAGGTCTGTTTAATAATGGAGAGCCCAACATGAGGCTGAAACACAAATGGACACTCAGCAGATGTCAGGCTGTCAACGGGGAAATCTTTGCTCCTCAGTTTCTTGGCTCTGATTTACTCGACTTCTCAGTGTTTGACTGCAGAATTCTCCTCACCGAGACTCTGAAAGTGTGAAAAATAACCTGAAAAGGTTCCAAAAGTGAGAACTGCATCCATCTATTCTGCTTCCATCTTTCACTGTTCTGATTTCTATTTATCAGACACTAATTAGTAGCTGTGTTATCGGAAACGACCTAAGCCCGGTGCATCTGCAGACCGTCATTTTCAGCTCCTCCTGGGGGGGGCTCCGAGTCCGTCATTCCATCACCTCTCATAGGGCTCTTCATTGGGATTAAGGGTTAATTGAAGCTTAATTGAATGACAGATTAGCATGTTGTCCTGCCGGGAAAAACTGCAGGAAGTCCTGAACTTCCTACTTCCACTGTTTGAAGTCCAAACTTGGAGACGCCCCGTCCCTCAGTCAGTTTACTGTCTACGAGTTTATTTGGTTTGTTTGCAAATTTGCTGGGTTACTTTTCCGTTTACATGTTTAACCCTTGTGCTATCCTATGGGGTCCAGATGACCCCCCCCCCCTTCCATTGAGGTGTTCTCCCTACCATGACAAAGGTGGATAAAGGTGGAAAGATTTCATGTAATCCATGGACACCAACTTTTCTGACCTCTGTATTTTTTCATTTGCTGCCTTTGTTTCATTTTTACTAATTTTGGTGTGACAGTCTGCAAATCTGTTCCAGACTAATTATTTGAACTGTGGTCTGCCAGAAAAGAGTCCTGGTTCACTTCCAAGTGAATCCTGGTTTGCTTACCAACAGTGTGAATGCAAGCTGACTGTTACAAAAACCAAAGCAGTAAATGCCATAAATGGCCGGTATTTTTAGTAGAAAAAAGACCTCAGTCCAAAAACCAGCTAGGAATTAAAGTCTAAAAATGTCTGGAGGGTAAACCTGGTGTCATCAGGAGGTGAACGTGCTGATTGCCTTAGACTAGTGGATTTGAAATTTCTGTTGCAGGTCAGGGGTCATTTGAGGCAGCATCATAACTAAATCTCGTTGGTCTTAAATACAGATGTCTCCAGGACGTTTGGTCCACCTCAGTCTCCGGGTGTGTTCAGACTGGACACATTTGGTCTGGTCTGTTCCATCAGCTCAAGCGTCCATTCGTTGGATCCATTGTTTCTAGAGCGGGGTTCATCGGACATTGCTCAGGACTGTGGACTCCTAGGAGTCCCAGGAGACCGGCACCCGTGAACAGACAAGGTCAAAAGGTACGGCTATCCGTCTTCCGCTACGTGTGACCCATAGGAAACTGGCACCCCTTTTCATTGGACCCTTCCCTATAACCAAAGTCATTTACCCTGCTGCTGTGAGGTTACAGTTGCCCCGGCCCATGCGGGTACACCCCACCTTCCATGTGTCCAAGCTCGAGCCTGTCCAGGAATCTGACCTGGTTCGCCCTGACAGATCCCCTCGCCCTGCTCGGTTCATCCATGGGGTTTCTGACTACACTGTCAGGGCTCTTCTCAAGTCGCGCCGCAGGGGAAGGGGCTACCGGTATTTGGTGGACTGGGAGGGCTACGGTCCGGAGGAGCGGTCTTGGGTTCATCCCCTCCAGGGTCATTTTGGACCCTGTCCTAATTGCTCTGTTTCATCGGGATCACCCTGGGCAAGCGGGTGGTCCATCAGGAGACGGCCCTTAGGTGGGGGGCATGGTCAAGATTTGTCCCTGGTTCTCCATTTCCGCCTTCCTCCCCACTCAGCTGTTCACTGATCGCTGTGTCCCGGGTATCTCAGGTTGGTGTGTTTGCTCATTCTCTGCCAGTTGGTGGTTCCTCATCTCTCGTTGAATCACGGGATTGCTTCAAGTAATTCTTGTCTGTCTTGTTTCTACCGGCTTTCCCCCACCCAAGCATGAGTCTGCTGCACCTACCTCCCCACCACTCACGGGATTCCCCTCCATGTCAATGACGTCAGGCGTCCTCATATGCTCACCAGGCCCTTCAACGATTGGACTCCCTAAATAAACTCCTTCTCAGATGTGCAGGCCATAACTTGGGTCTTCTCTCAAACATAAAAAAAGGCTGCAAGATGACAGAAACATCCCAAAATTCTGGAGCTGAATCAGCTACTCTGGACTTTTTGGAAACTAAATCCTGGAAAACAAAATCTTCGCTGATTGGCCATGAGGCTGGTCAAAATCGGCGTAACACCGGTGCTGAGCCTGCAGGGACTTCATCCTGTGAGTCATCAAAATAATCTGTCTGGACAGATTTTCATCAGATCAGGGGCCCCACCCTCCAGATTAGCATCACATTTTAATCCAGCAGATTCTGTAAAATGGCGAAAGGCCAGAAAATGAGACCCCCCCCCCTTCTGATTTTTTACAAACTGTGGTGACGGATTTTTTAAATCAAATTAATTTATAAGATTAATACTAATGATCAAGTGTTTTCCTCCAGAGTCCGTCTGCTTTGGTCTTTGTTTCAGATCAGCAGATCGGGAGTCAGCAGGTGTTTATGAAGGGGGGGGGGGATCCTCATTGCCATAGAAACTACTTTGAACGGTTTCCATGGCAACGATCTACAAAACAGTGAAGGGAGCCCCTCCAGCAAATGTAAGTTTGTGAGGAAGCTGAGGAAAGTTTACGCGGCGCTGCGGCTGCTGGTGAAGCTGCGTTCCTTCCAGGAAGTCACCGGAACTGCCCGGTGAGGCTCCGGTCCTCCGCATCACGGCAGCACAGAGAGAGGCGGGGCTGATGAACGGGAGAGGCGGAGACGCTCAGTCCCCGGTCTGACAGCCGGTGATTATCAGCAGAAGGAGCGGGCGCTGGCCGTAGCGTCCTGCCGCTCGGTTTGACTCCCTCAGACAAACGCCGGCGTTCCCGGTGCGAGGCCTCCGGTTCCCCCCCAGCGGGAGGTGCGGTGACTCGGTGATGCGGGGTGGAGCTGGGCGCGCGGTGGGACCGGGCTGCACACGCCCCTCTGCCTGCAGCGCAGCGCCGCGCGCACAACTTAGTTTTTGAAGGATGTGCACAGAAAGGCGCGAGCTGCTGCGCGCATCAGGTCTGCGCAGGTGTCTCCGTCTGGTCATCCTGGTTCGTTCACCTGTGGCCGAAGGAGGCCCGGTGACCTCCCGGACTGAGTGAGCCTCGGAGCCCGCCGATGACAGCCCCCGATGCTCGGCAGCGCTCCTGGGCTTTCCGGTCGGTGGGAGAGGCTCGAGCCGCGGCCGCGCGCTAGGATGCTGCGCCAGGTGTTGCACGCGGGCCTGAGGACTTCGTTCCGCGCGCTCGGCCGGTTCGTGGCGAGCCACGCGGTGTTCTTCGCCTCCGCGCCCATGCTCCTGTCCGTGCTGCTGGGGGCCAGCTTCAGCCGGTACCGCGTGGAGGATGACGTAGAGAGCCTGCTCGCGCCCAAACACAGCCTGGCCAAGATAGAGGGGAGCCTCGTGGAGAGCCTGTTCCCGGTCAACCGCTCCAGGCACGCGCTCTACTCCGACCTGCAGACACCGGGACGCTACGGGCGCGTGATCATCGCCGCGCGGAAGGGGAGCCTGCTGGAAGCCTTTCATCTGGACTCGGTTCTAGCGGTAAAACGGATTTGCTTTGATTTCCAGACACGTCATCAGGTAAAGGTGACAAACATTTGTTCACTTCAGGAATTCAGAGAAGAAGAAACGGAGATGAAAGAGGAGGAGACTTTCAAAGAAAACGAGTGAAATCAGAGATTTACAGTAAACTAGAACGAATCAATTGGTGGGAATTCTAAGGATCTTTATTAGTTGTAAAGAAAATAAAACTGAAAATGTTAAAGCTCAAGAACTGATCAATGAAGATTTTTGTCATAAAAAACTGATGGAATCAATAATAGATTAGTCAGGCAGCAGTTACTCCAAAAAACTTTGATAAAGACTAAAAACGAGCAAACTTTTTAAAACTCAAGCTAAAAAACCTTCCAAAATCTACTTTGAACAGGTAACATTTAAAGCCGTGCAAACATGTTCAAATGTGACAAAACTATCTTCATAAAGTAGAAAAACTGTTCTCACTGTTACCCCAACAACAGTGAAGTCTAGTAAAATCTGCCCAACACGGCTGTGATCTGCTTGATCAAGTAGATTAGATTAGATCTACTTTATTCACCCCACAACGGGGAAATTCTCTTATCTTCAGCAAAAGACATTCAGAAGTACAAACAGCAAAGGAATTGGCACAGCCAGAGGATAAATGACCTTCAGAACAACATTAGAGATGAGTTACATCATAAAACAACATTAGAGATGCCCTATGACAAAGTCAATTAGATTTAAGTAAAAATACACAGCTGAAGCAACTGTTAAAGAATAAAAAAACAAATGAAAAATGAAAAAAGCAAAAATAAATAAAATGAGTGACTGCAATAAAAAACCCTGTGGGACCGTGGAGTGTCACTGTAACACAGTGTTGTACAGTCTGATGGCTGGGGGGGGGTGACCTGCAGCAGCTCCTTCTTGCACTGTGGGGGTAACAGTCTGGTGCTGAAGAAGCTGGTCAGCGCCTCTACAGTTTGGTGCAGGGGGTGGGAGGGGGTCTCCATGATTGATGTCAGTTTAGCCAACATGCTCTGTCCCCCCCCTCTTCATGGACTCCAGTGTGCAGCCCAGGACAGAGCCGGCCTTCCTAACCAGTTTAAGCCTCTTCAAGTCTCTGCCTGCACTGCCCCCCGCCCAGCACACAACTCCATAAAGGACCACTGAGGCCACCACAGTGTCATAAAAGGTCCTCAGCAGCTGTCTGCACACGCCGAACGACCTCAGTCTCCTCAGCAGGTGGAGGCGACTCTGACCCCCCCTGTACAGAGCATCCGTGTTGTTGGACCAGTCCAGTCTGTTGTTCAGGTGAACACCCAGATATTTAAATGTGTCCACGACCTCCATGTCTGAACCCTGGATGTTCACCGGTGACTGTGGTGGAGCGGACCTCCTGAAGTCCAGGACCAGCTCCTTTGACCTGCTGGTGTTTAGCAGCAGGTGGTTAACTTCACAGCAGCCCACAAAGTCAGAGATGACCCCCCCCGTACTCCTGCTCGTCCCCCCCTGATACACAGCCCACAATGGCACTGTCATCTGAGAACTTCTGCAGGTGACAGTGGTGGGAGTCGTAGATGGAGTCTGATGTGTACAGGGTGAACAGGAATGGGGGGAGCACAGTCCCTTGAGGGGCCCCCGTTCTGCAGACCCCCCCATCAGACCCACAGTCACGCAGCCTCACAAACTGTGGTCTGTCTGTGAGGTAGCTGATGGTCCAGGCAGTGAGATGCTGGTCCACAGCTGCAACCTCCAGCTTCCTCCTCAGCAGTGATGGCTGGATGCTGTTAAAGCACTGGAAAAATAAAAACCATGACTCTCACAGGGCTCCCAGGGGCCTCCAGGTGAGACAGGGCCCGATGCTGCAGGTAGATGATGGTGCAAGTACACGCTGCAAGTACCCACCCCGATGCCTGGTCGATATGCAAACTGCAGCGGGTCCAGTGCTGAGCTCACCTGGGTGCAGAGATGGCTCAGGACGATCCTTTCCATAGTCTTTATCAGGTGGGAGGTTAAGGCGACAGGTCTGAAGTGGTTCGGTTCCGTAGGACGAGGTACTTTTGGAACCAGAACCAGGCAGGAAGTCCTCCAGAGGACTGGTACCTTCTCCAGTCTGAGGCTCATATTAAATATGAACTGCCCCCCCTCGCAGAGCTGGTCTGCACACTCCCTGAGGAGCCTGGAGCTGATAATGTAAGGGGCTGTTAACTCCATCCTAACCTGAGTCAGGGTGAGGCAGAGGGGGGTGGGGTACTATACAGACAAGGAAAAAAAATGTAGTTAGTCTTTTAGGGCGTGGCTATAAACCGTCTAAGCCAGCAGTAACCTTAGAAGACTGGCTGCTGCAGACCCTGCGACGGACTCACAACCTGTCCAGGGTGTCCCCTGCCTTCACCCATAAGTGGCCTGGATAGGCTCCAGCAGCCCCATGACCCGAATGGGACAAACAGAAGAAGATAAACGAAGGACTGGCTGCTGCAGTGGTTTACTTTTATACTGTATATAAACCTTGAACATGGCTGAAATCTGCTGCAGTTATAATTATGGTTTAGCAAAAGTTAATTTAACCCTTTCTGTCCTGAAATCTCTGATTGTAAAAAACCATTGGCCCCAAGGGAGGGACAGCCGGCACCGAGGTTTACTACACCAGGTACTTGCAGCGGGTACTTGCAGCGGGTACTTGCAGTGGGTATTTGCAGCGTGTACTTGCAGCGTGTACTTGCAGCATGTACTTGCAGCGGGTACTTGCAGCGGTTACTTGCAGTGGGTATTTGCAGCGTGTACTTGCAGCGTGTACTTGCAGCGGTTACTTGCAGCGGGTACTTGCAGCGGGTACTTGCAGCAGTTACTTGCAGCGTGTACTTGCAGCGGTTACTTGCAGCGGGTACTTGCAGCGTGTACTTGCAGCGTGTACTTGCAGCGTGTACTTGCAGCGTGTACTTGCAGCGGTTACTTGCAGCGTGTACTTGCAGCGTGTACTTTCAGCGTGTACTTGCAGCGTGTACTTGCAGCGGGTACTTGCAGCAGGTACTTGCAGCGTGTACTTGCAGCAGGTACTTGCAGCAGGTACTAGTGAAAGCAGCCATTTTTTACCAGTTAGAAACTCTGCCTGTTTGGATTTGGAACCCCTGTCATTTAAAGCTGAATAAAGCTATAAAATGAACAGAAACTGTTAAAAATCTGATGTCAGTAAAGACACGGTTAAATATAGAATCTAAGCTGCACAGAACATAGCTGTTTTTCTTTTGCAGACCACAGAGCTGGAACACAGACTCGTTGGCAAAAGTCCTTAAGCGTCTTGCAAGTGGCCCTTTTCCCTGCATGTCTGTGTAGAAGACCCCCATGTGAAGCAGAAGAGGTTATGTTGTGATAATGTTCAGTCCAGCAGACGGACCCAGCTTCACTGCAAAGGCAGAACAGCTGAAAGGCAATGGCAAAAGGAGTTTAGGCTCAGATAAATATATGAACCACAGCTGGACTCTTAGAGGACTTCTTCACAGCTTCTCATTGCTAAAGAAATAAACAGGTAACACTAATTTCACAAAATGTTGTTCTTTCTCATCAGTGGAAAGATTCAAACTTCTCTGGTGTTTAACAGGTTATAAAAGATTATCTGGATACATTTGGAGGAAACTGTCTTTGCTATCTTAAAGCAGAACGGTTTACTGTGAAGGCTGACCAATTAAAATACAAAGACCACAGTGACCCTTTTGTTCTAGTAGAGACCAGCATGTGTCCACAGAGCTGCAGATTTCCTGACTAACAAGGCAGGACTGTGCACAAAGAGACACCATCAATCCTGTTACATAACCTGACTGCATCTGCAGGACGGAGCTCTTCTCTTCTTGCGCCTCTGCTTATTCTGGCTCAGGCTTCTACATGTGAGGTCCAACGTACTCTAATTAGCCTTTCCCCGTCCCTCGGGGGGCTGGCCTGAAACTGTTGCAGGCTTGGAGAGTAGTTTGTTGGATGATCCGTGGCAGTAGAACAGTTGTTGGCTCCTCAGCCTTTTCCCGTTTTCTGGATGGAACCAGAGGGATGGAGGAACGTCCCCGAGTCCATCATTTCTGTTGATGAAAGGGTCGTCTTTACACCTCTGGTTCATTATGGACTTCATTGTCCTTTATGGTTTCTGTTCATTCATGCTCAGATCTCTTATGATCCAGGATCCATTTTAGATCTCCACAAGTTCTGAGGGTTCTGTGAAAGGGTTCATGTTTGTTCTGACCTTCAGGGCTTGTGGGTTCTGTTTGGCCTCAGAGCTGCAAAGTTCTGACCACCCCAAGTTTGTGCTGAAGAGGATGATCAGAATCAAATGACGGGTTCTGATCCGTGTGCGTGAGCTTCCTGTAGACTTTCACATGGAGACATGGGTCTTCTCCAGCGATCAGTGAACAGGATGGTCAGACTTTTCTTTCTTTAGCTTCTTCAGGGCTGGATTTGATGTTTTAGTCCACGGAATTCCTGTTTGGTAAATCTGCTAAAGTACTCAACAAGTTCATGATTCACTTCTGTTTATCACTTGGTGTCCATTTTCTTTCTAGCTTTCATTCAAAATCTATTTTACTTGGTGATAAAAACCTTTTTATCTGTTGGAACTTTAATAAAATCTTAATATCGTACATCGAAAAAGAAGACAAATCCATGACAGGATTTGATGAATGGATTTGTTAGTTTTTCTGGAATTAATGATCCGATCAATATGAATTCATTTATTCCTTTTTATCCTCGGCCCAGGATTTGGGATAGAAAGCCTCAACGCCTTAGCAGAAGTGTGCGAATGTCCTGGTTTCTATGGAAGAGGAGCGGAATGGTCACTACGTTGATGTCCATCCAGGTCACGGCCGTTCCCCTACATCACATGATATTTATGCCGCGCTGGACGCTACTGTTTAGAGATGTCAAATGAACTTATGCTTCTAAATAATTCAAACACCCCGTTCGCTAGATTCGTTCTTCTCTGTATTCAGATTCATGTTCAGCGGGTGAAAACCTGAAGTGACTTTTGATTTTCTCATTTCTGTTCAGTGATGAGAGTTAAGAGGATCAGGACTCATAAGTTCCTAACAAGAGTTCTAAATCTCCAAAAACAAAAACATCAAAACATCTCCCAGGCTTTGGAAGTTTAAGGTTAAAAACTGAAACAGCTACAAAAATGTGAACTATCACAGAAAAGGAAAAAGAGCCCAGATGTTTGTCCACGAGGGCAGAAAGCTTTCTAGAAGAGGCCACAGAGGAACTCCCAGGTTTTGGATAACCAGATAAAAAAAGTCAAGTTCTAAGTTTCAACACAAACTCTGAAAAGTCTAAGGATGCACCAAAATACCATAAAAACCTGATCATTAATCATAATCATTACCATCAATAAAAGTAGAGAAGCTGTAGGTTTCAGGCATGAAAGAAGGATGAAAGAAAAGTTGATGAGATTCGGATCAGAGGAGCAGAGATCAACTGAAGGAGGTTCATTCAGACAGACAGCTCCCCTTCACTATTACAAGATCTCAAAACTAAAAATCAAAGCTTTAAGAGAGACTGCAGTGTGTCCATCATGTGACATCGTTCAGCAGCATTTTCAGGTCATCATCACTTCATAACACGAATGAAGGTCCTGGAGTGTCTCCGGGATCTTCCTCAGAACACGTGAGACGTGGTCCAGCAGATGTCGGAGAACAAAAATGATCAGATTCAGTGAATCACATGAATGAATTGGGAGCTGCGTGTTCTAGAACCGCACTGGCACTGTGAAGAACTGAAAGTGTCAGAGTCCAGGTTTTCTGTCACTGTATGTAGCCTTGGCTTGAGAAAGAGGAGGAATCTGAAAATGAGCTGCTGCTGGATCGAACCTGTCTCACCTTCCAGCTGTCTCACTTTTCCTGGCAGCTCTGCTACAGAAAAGCAGAAAAATGATGCTAAATGAGATTCCAGCCAAAAAGCATCCATGACGTGTTGAATGTGCGGCGGTAGAGGACTTGTTCCTCTGGATTGCTGTCGCTGATGCTCCTGCAGCCCTCTGAGGTCCGTGCGTATCGTGGCAGAGACTGGCATCAGGCCTGTTGCCTAGCAACCAGCACTGTGGAAGCTGGCACTGTGGTGTCTTTGCTATAGAAACGGAGAAGATCCTGACAGAACTATTGTTACCATGTTGAGTTAGACGTGCACCCCCGCACGTCTCTGCTCGTTTTTAACACAAACTGAAACTTGTGCAGGCGGCGCTCGGCGGCACTTGACTGAAAGCATCTCTGTCTCCTCGCAGCTTCACAGGAACATCTACCAGATGCAGGTGATGTTTCCAGCCACGGGCCTCAGCAGCTTCAACTACTCCTTCTCCTACCTCTGTCTCCCAGACGACAAGAATGTCTGCATCGTCGATGACATCATCCGGGCCTTGGAGGAGATCCAGGCAGCCCGAGCCTCCAACCGCACTGTGCCGGTCCTGCACTATCCCATCACGCAGCTGGCGGACGGACGACGGGCCTACATCGGTCACCAGCTGGGCGGCGTGCAGGGCTGGGGCCCCGGTGGGACGGTGCGAGCTCAGGGTACTGGAGGCAGGGGGGAAGGCGTGCGCTCTGCCAGGGCGTTGCAGCTCACCTACTACCTGCAGGTCCGTGGCGAGCTGATGGAGCAGGTGGCCGGCCTGTGGGAGAAAGCCTTCTGTTCTGAGCTCAAGCAGTTTGCAGCCTCACACTCCAAGTTGGGGATCTACCCCTCCACCTCGTCTTCTCTAAGGACCGACTTCCAGTTCTCCTCTGTGTTGGCCCACCGCCCCCTGCTGGCCAGCCTAGGCGTTTGCGGGGTGCTGGCCATCCTCTGTTGCTCCATGCAGGACTGTGTGAGGTCCAAACCCTGGTTGGGACCCTTGGCCCTGCTGTCAATCACACTGTCTGGCCTTTCTGCTGCTGGAATCCTCAACCTGACTGGGGCCACATACAACTCCACTTACCTGGGCATCCCGTTCGTCATGCTTGGTAGGTGCACAGCCGTCTGTCAGAGTCCAAGCTGAGTGTAGGAGAGGCTCACCAACAACAGTAAAGAGCAATCTTCTCCTTGTAGTCAGAAAGCGATCAAAGAAAAGATTGAATTTCTCTGCCAGAGAACATGACTGCATTGGGTTTCCAAAAACATAAAGTAGGAATTTATGAAGGCTGTATCAGATGTTAAAGAGAACGGATTGTGAATTATTCACAAAAAACACGTGAAGAAACTATTAAAAGCTTCAGTTCAAGAATTAAATTCAAACAAAACTAGAAGGAGCTGAATGCTGCACTGCTGAATGAAAGCTGAATTCGCTGTAGAAATGGCTGAAGTGTACTGAAAAATCTTGAAAAGTTAAAGGATCAAATGTCATAGCAGGAATAAGCTGAAAAAGTTAAACATTGTAGTAGAATGGCTAAAACAGGTCCAAATTTGTAGGAGTTGAGCATGAAAGCTGAAATTGTTGAAAAAATGGCTGAACTGTTGAAAAATTTGAAGATGTTGCTAAAATGGCTAAAAGTAATTGTTTTGGAATCAGCATCATCAACTGACTCAAAAAAACACATTGTTTAAGAGTATCATATTGGTAAAAGCTACATGTTCTAAGTTGACAGAAAATCCACTTTTTTTCAAAATGGCGGCTTTTCTATTGATTTTATCTCCATAGCAACCATTTTGAGTTTGGGTCGCCTGTGGATGACGAATAAATCTACGTCAGTTTCAGACGAATCGGAAAAAGTAAACTTTTGGACGTCCTTAGCAACGAAGTTTGTTTGCTAACCACGCCCACATTCCTTATATGTCCAGATCCAGTGAACTTCAATAAGTTCAGTTCCAGCCATGGATGAAGTTTATTGCAATGGTCACCTCAGAACTTGTCAAAAAATGGCCACCAAACAGTAGGTTGTATCTACATCCCATAATGATTTCTAAACTTATTTTGTAGTCCAAAGGCTTGTGATCATTTTAATGTTTGAACGGTGTCTCTAGGTGAAAAATTGAACGAGTTTAAAATCGCCTCATATTTTGAAACAAAACGGCCGCCAAACTGTAAGTGGTTTTGCCATCCCATAATAATTTTGAGACTTATATTGAAGTCCAAAGCTTTGTGAGCTTCTTAATGGTGGAACGGTGATGCCTGAGTGTGCGCCTGCGTGTGCTCCAGTCTCATGAGTATTGGCGCGAGTGTGTGTGTCTGCGTGTGTGCTCGCGTCTCATTGGTGATTTCATTGATCATTTCATTGATCATTTCATTGATCATTGACGTGCCCCATCCACGTTTAATGTATAAAACATACGGAGGGTGGGGGAGTCAAATTTGCTGGTCGCACATGTGCGACTGGATGTAAAATTCAGTCGCACACTCTCAAATTTGACTGGTTGCAGTCTGGAGCCCTTGCCACGGTCAAGGTCGGCACCACGTCACAAATAAAAAAATAACAAGAATAAAGTACTAAAAACGGATTCAATATATCTTTATTTTGTTAGTGGCATAAGTGGGTTAACGGCCTTCCAAGTGTCCATGATCAGAAATGAACGCGCTTCGCTCGGCGTCAGACAGTTCAGGCTTCCACAGCGTGCGTTAATTTCTGATAATGCACAATTTCATGGGCCATTAACCCTTACTTAATACTATCCATTCAAAACTAGCCATGCTAGAGGAGGAGTGAACCAACTGTCCTGAGGTGGTCCTGCAGAGGGGATCTGGATGTGATCTCTGGAGCTGCAGACACTGATTAACATCAAATATTTAGTTATATTGGAGGTTTTTTGATGTTTAAGGTTAGGGTTTCTGACGTTGCAGGAGTCTGTTGGGTTCATTAACTTTTTTATGTTTTTGCAGTTGTTTTTTTGGTCTTTATGGACCTGAAAGATGTTTCTGGAAAAACCTTCAGTATTTTTTAAGTCTTCTTTGTGTTGTTCTGCCAATCTATGGAGTGATATTTCTGCCACCACGTTGCGCACAAAACTTTCTAAGTTGCAGGTGAAAATATTAAATATTTGCTTTTCGATAATTTATTATTCTGCTTTGATAAATTTTTTTGCTTAAATTTTTAATTTTGCTTTCAAAAACGTTTTTTTTGCGTTTGCAAAACACGTGTTTTTGCGTGCGTTGTTTCAAATCTCGCTTTTTTCCTATCTTTGATTTTGCTAAATTAAGTTTCAGTTTGACGTGACCAAGCTGCCATCAAACAGCTGCTGATTGGTCCAGATTCTAACCAATCAGGTGTCTCTGTCTCATATTGACGCTACTCTGAGGCAGACTTGGACTTTGGACTTTGTGTCGGTTCTGTTCGTACGGGGTTCTGCCGTTTTCAACCATTCTGGCCCATTTCTCTCAAAGTAAAACCCAGGAGCAGCAAAGCAGCTAAAATAATACAGTATTTATTCATGTCAGTGTAGAAACCGACGTGTTTAAAACGTCTGCAGCAGAACAAAAACGTCCGACTCCGTCCAGCCAGAAGAAGTTAAACTTTTTAAGATTTGTATCTGAACTATGTTTTTATTTTAATCAATAATTGTTGAAATATTAACAGAAAATAGAATTTTTATGACTAATATTTTTTCACTTTGGACAAACGCTCACAAGTTCTGAAACATGAGACACTGTGAAAATGATAATAAAAGTTAAAAATGCTTCTGCTAAATACATTTAGTCTGCTGTGGTGAGCCATCAATCTTTTGCTTATTATTGCCGTTGATCTAATATCCCAAACTCTTGTGCAGCATAAAATAATATGTGCTTTAAATCTTTTATTGTTTTGTTTAACAAACAGATCATAAAGAAAATCACTTTCACTAATAATTTGCTCTGCAGGATTCACAGATCACACACAGGCCTGTTGATTTAATGTCAGCAGATAAACTATAAGAAAAATAATAAAAAAAAGAATTATTATAAATTATTATTAAAAAAATGAAAACGTCTTCATCCAAAAAGAAAAATGAGGTAAAAAGAGCAGCTTCAGCCTCTGAGCCTCTGCCATGTTAGATTCATATGGCAATGTGATTGGTCAGAATCTGGACCAATCAGCAGCTGTTTGATGGCGTCAGACTGAAACTTAACTCAGCAAAGATAGAAAAAAAGTGAGATGACGCACAACGCACGTGAATTTCTTTTTGGCGATGCCAGTGGCAGTCATGTCACGCTGAGTCAGGCTCAAAGTAGTCAGCAAAATCAAAGATAGGACAAAAGAGAGATTTGACACAACGCACGCGAAAACGTGTTTTGCAAATGCAAAAAAACCTTTTTGAAAGTAAAATACATATATCAAAGCAGAATAATAAATGATTGAAAAGCAAATATTTAATATTTTCACCTGCAACTTAGAAAGTTTTTTGTGCATCGTGGTGGCAGAAATATCACTCCACACCGTTCAGGAACCCTGCAGAACCATAGAACGTTCTGCATTCAAACCCATCCACTATTGTTCTGAAGTCCAAGAGCTGAAATGTTTTTAAAGAGCAAATGACGGAAAACCTTCAGTCGTCTGGTGAAGAAGGAAAACCTGTTGTACTCTGGAGAGAAGGGGGTCATGTGCTGTGCTGTGTTTTCTCCTGTCTGCTCCGTCAGGTCACGGGCTCTTTGGCTCCTTCGAAATGCTGTCGTCATGGAGACGCACGCGGGAGGACCAGCACGTCAAGGAGCGAGTGGCGAGCGTCTTTGAGGACGTCATGCTGCGATTCTCTGGCTCCACCATGCTCCACCTGATGACTCTGGGCCTGGCTGCCTCGCCGCTCACCAACATGGAGGCCGTCCGGCTCTTCTGCCGCACCGCCGCCCTGGCAGTGACCGTCAGCTACATCTACACGCTCTCCTTCTACAGCTCGTGTCTGGTGTTTACGGGGTACCTGGAGACCGGCTACCGGCACGGCTGCTTCTGCCGGCGCGTCCCCAAACCGGACAGGCTGAGCTCTAAACCAGCCTGGTATCGATGCTTGATGTTCACCCGGTACCAGGATGAGACGCAGACCACCAACCCTCAGCTCGACCCGTCTCACACTCAAATACCAAATTCAGACTTGACCCAGACGCGCACAACCATCAGCACGGGCGCGCACGCACATGTGGGTAACTGCACACATTTGCACCCACAGGCCAATGTCTCTGCGAGCACAGACCCCCATCCCCAGGACTCGCACCTGTTGCTGGGGTGTGTGAGGCGTTGCTATGGAAACTGGATCACCAACACGTATGTGAAACCTTTTGTGGTCCTTCTCTACCTGGTTTACATCTCCTTCGGTTTGATGGGCTTTCTCCAGGTGAGACGCCGCCACACTAACCAGCACCTCACAGCTTTGTGACATCACAACTGGTGTGAGCTTTGCAGCTTAACACTCTGTTTCTGTTCAGGTCACCCAGGGCTCTGATCCCAGTGCAGTGGTTGCCATGGATACAGCGACAGTCCTGTACACACGGGCGCAGCAGCGCTACTTCAGCTCCTATTCGCCTGTGATTGGATTCTACATCTATGAGAGCGCCCCCTACTGGAATGCGTCTGTGCAGCGGGACCTGCTGGAGTACGCCAAAGGCTTCCAGAGGATCAGCTGGCTGGAAGCTTACCTGAACTACCTGTCAGACCACAACCAGTCCACCAGCCTGCCAAGGGAGAACTTCACCTACACGCTGCGCCACTCTTTCCTCCGCGATCCACAGTTCGCACACTTTGCAGACGACATCATCTTTGCAGAGCGTGCTCAAGGGGAGGAGCCAGATCTGGCAGCTTCTCGCATCTTCCTGGTCGCTAAGACGACGGAAAACAAGCGCGAGGAGATGTCAGTTCTGCTGGACACGCTGCGGCGCCTGTCCCTTACCTCTCGAGTTCGCTTTCTCATTTTTAACCCCTCGTTTGTGTACTTGGACCGATATGCAGCGGCGGTCAGCTCCCCGCTCAGACACTCCCTGCTGGCCGTGCTTTTCCTCCTGGGTCTGTCCTCTCTGGCCATCGTGGAGCCGCTGGTCTCTGTGTGGTTGGGCCTCACCTTACTTTCCGTCCAGTTCGGGGTGCTGGGGTTCATGACCCTGTGGGGCGTGGAGCTGGACTGCATGTCTGTTTTGTGTCTCATCTCGGCTTTGGGGCACTCGGCGGACTGCAGTGGGCCGCTCCTGTGCGGTTTTGCCTCAGGCCAAGGGGAAAGCAGGACTCGCTGGGTGAGAGCGGCGCTTGAGAGACACGGCGTTCCGTCTCTGCAGACGCTCATCTGCTATAGCGCGGCGCTGCTACCGGTCGGCTCCGTGCGCTCCAACCTCACACAGACGATGTTTCGCTGCCTCACTCTCACGGCCAGCTGCTCGGCCCTGCACACCTTAGCCTTCCTGCCCGCCCTCCTCACCTTCCTGCCCCCCTCCAAGAACCGAGGCCTCCGACCTGTGGGGGAGGACCAGAGACAGGGGGTGGAGTGCGTGGAGATGAATGACAGCACCAGAGTGGTTGATCAAATCACCACCGTTTGAGGACGGAACACCTTCTCATCCTAACCTGCTGGAGCCGGGTGGGGGCGGAGTCATGGTGGTGGTGAGCTCCTCAGAGCACAACTCCACCCCCATGAGGAGAGCCAAGAAAGGCAGCAGAATAAAGCTGGGCATTAATGATTTCAGTGTGTCGTTTCCATGGTTACCTCCCTGTCGCTGCCTGACGCTGAATGAAGTTTGACTCATTCCCAACTTAAGTACCCGCCCACACAGGACCCCTAAAGAAGCCCCACCCCTTCACCCTCCACATGTGCTTTAGACCTTTATCACTCTGTTTGCCTTCTGCTGCCAGCCGACCATTAGAGCTGCAGAGCTGAGAGCGAAGACTCTATGATTTCTACTTTGATGCTGACCAAATAAAACAATGAAAGAAACTGCTTCTGTGGATGTGTTGTTGACAGAAAAGAGGAAGGAGCATGGAAGGAGCAGGTGGCGTGTGCACGTTAGCACGTGCACAAGACTCGCTAGGTGTCGAGTGTTTCTCATGTCGCCTCGGCAAAAATCTTCCTCTTTAAAAAAATTCATTTATTTGAACAACAGAAGTTCGGAGGGTTTGCAGTTTGAAAAACGCTTTTCCTTCTCACTGTCCCCCAAAAACTAAGAGCTACACCTGAGGCTGCAGGTGAGCACAGATCGCAAGGGGAGGAGTCATGAAATAACAAATTCATTTTTATATGAGGACAAAGGAGCTGTCATATTATGGCCTGGAGAACATCAGCCTCTCAGACACGGTGGAGGTATTATAGTGGTTTGGGCTGCTTTGTGGTTATATATATGCTGTAATTTATAAAAAAAATCTGCTGCTTAACTGAACATATGTTGCACTCAGAAACCTGATCATTGCAGGAAAGTTGCACAGTTCAGCATTTAGTAGAGAGGCATCCATCCATCGGTCCAGCCATCTTCTAAACCTGCTTTGTCTTTAGGAGTCACAGGGTTGCTGGAGCCTATCCCAGTTCCTGATTGGTGAGTGTGGGGTCCATCACAGAGACAGACTCACATCACACTTAAATGGTAAATAGCGTATGCTACTAAAGTGGGGTTTAGTGTCTTGCCCAAGGACACATGGGCAGGCAAGGCAGAAATTGAACCTGCAAAGTTTCAATCAGAGTTGGACCACTGTACCACTGTACCAGGCCGCCCCAAAGGAGAATTTGGAATGACCAGTTAACCTTTGTGGTATGTGTTTATTCTGAAAGCAGCAGTCAGAGGTTCAGTTCTGGTCCACACCAACTCGAATGTGTTCATCAGGACCAGCCGACGAAAACAGCAGCAGGAGCGTTGTTGCACCGCCCTCTACTGGTGGGTTAGCACACTTACCCAGACGTGACAACTTTCTGAAAGACAACGGGACAAAAGTTTGATTAAAACCATGTTAATAGATGTTTAAAACCCCGCAGCACTCCATTCTGACCCTTTAGATCACCTGTTGATGATAAAAGAGAAAACTGATTTAGGACACAGATCAACAGGAAGTGAAGCTAAATGGAGCTCTAAAGAAAGAACATAGTTGTGTTTTGTTTCTTTTCCATAATAGCAATTGTATTTATGCATAGACGAAAGAATAAAAATCCTTCCTGTTAGCAGTGAACTCCTTCACGGGTCTCTGCTTCCCGATTTTTTTAATGAAGAAATGATGAATAAAATTCAGGAAAAGACTGACGGAAGTCGGCCCTCAGTCTCTGTTTGTGGGGTGTAAGGCCGTATATTCTGCCCTCATTCTCTGTTTTTGGGGCGTAAGGCTGTAGATTCGGCCCTCAGTCTCCTCTGTTTGTGGGGTGTAAGGCCGTATATTCGGCCCTCAGTCTCTGTTTTTGGGGCGTAAGGCTGTAGATTCTGCCCTCAGTCTTCTCTGTTTGTGGGGCGTAAGGCTGTAGATTCGGCCCTCAGTCTCCTCTGTTTGTGGGGTGTAAGGCTGTAGATTCACAGAGGTTCTGTCCTTTTTGTCCTGCACTGCGTCCACATGGAGGAGAAGAAGAACGGCTGCTGTCAGGCTCTGCTCCACTGCTTCGACACCATGCTGTTCCTCTTCACTAAAATCTAACAAAGGCCTGACACTGGATACAGTGGAAAACACCCCTCTGCTGCCCTCTTGTGGAGGGTAACACTGTCGCCCTCAGGCTGCTCCGCTCCTGTTGGATTGATTTGGCGTCTGACGCCAAACATCATTCCTGACGTTCCTGCTGCGTAGAGGACAGACGCATGAAGTTAGACTGGTTTGTCAACATCAATTCATCGCTTCACACTTGGTATTGTTTATCTCTGCCTTTCCCGCCTGCTAACTCACACAAGTGTGAACTAGCAGAGACGCACAAAGACAGCAGGTCCAGACTGTGAGAAGGAACTGCCTGGCCCCTGGATCCGGTACTACCAGCTGCTGCTTCCTTGGTGAGCCTTTAAACAGAAGAGGACAGAAAAAAGAGTAGAACTTTTGTAATCTCCTGCTCCTTTGTTGGTACGTGTTCTCGTGTGCATACAATGTCCTGCAGGCTTTGCATGGCAGTTTGTGATTTCCTGACACTCAGAGAAACACGCCTCTCTTTTATGAAACAGGTGGAACTGACGTGAAAGCTCAGCGTGAGAGCAGCCGAGTCAGGCAGCCAAAAGACGAGAAAGAAGCTCTGGAAGGATGGAAGCACAAGTTCAGAGCACAGAGAAGATGACATGTCCTCCTCCGTAGGATTCCCACGACCGTCATCGGCCGATGCTCCAAACAGGCATCAGGTGAGTTCCCTAAACACAGACAACAAAAAGTAACACATTCAAACAGAAAACCCCAGCGTGGGAGAGTGACACCGCAGGTACAAGCTTCTCATAGTTTCTATTTGTGACTTGATGTGTTTAACCAGAAAAGTTCTGGAAGTTTCTGACTAAAGTGAGCAGATCTGAGGGAAACGCTGGATCAACAACAGTACAAAGTACAGCCTCAACAATGCTGAGAGATGACAAGGTTCCACACTCTGTCAGCTTAACTGAAGATGAAAATGCTTCATTTGGTCCAAAAGGAACACGTTTGTAAAAGTTTCAACCAAATGCTGCTTTTTACTTTGAAATGACAAAACGAGGACGATCCTCGGACTCTAGAAATCCTCTAAATGAAGTGAAACAATGATTTAGAAACCAAAAGAATCCAGATGAAGGTTTTGGTCCAGAGAATGATCCAGAAGCCGTCAGCAGTTGATTCTGTGAAGGAAACTCTGGAGCTGAAGTGGAGAAGGAAGTTCAGCTCCTTAAATCTGCTCTGAAACATTTCTTTTCTGTTTTTTTCTTAGAGCTCAGGCAGGAATTGTTGAGAAAAAGTTTTCCTTTAAAGAACAAAAATGAAATCTGGTTCAAAATTGGGATGTTTTCCTTGTTTCTTTGTGACAAAGTCGCAGCTGCATTTCAGCTCAAATCTTTGTAAATACTTCAAAAACGTCGACGTAAACTTCATGAAACTGAATTCCTTGACGTCATTATTCCATCAAACGAACTGAGAACAGAGCAGAACAGCGCAGTAATGACCGGCTTCATCCTCTGGGGAACCTGTTTGTTGCTAAAAAATCCTTTTACCTGACTAACTAAGTTAGTGTTCATTAACTAGTTAGCTTTACCCGCCTTTCTTTTTACGTTTGGAGGAAGTAATAAATGTCTAAAAAAGCCAAAACAGGCTTCATTTCAGAACATGTGTTATGTCTTTTGTCTGACGTTACGGTTTAAACAAATATGTTTCTGTGGCAGTCAAATAAATGGGGCTAAAATCCTCAAACGCTCATCTTTTTGATTATTTGGATGTATTTCGGAGCTGAATGAAGGACCCTGATGAAAGAGTAGAAATGAGAGCGCGATCCTCCTCTGGGCGTCGTTCTGTTATTCAAACCTGAAGGAACAGATATGGGATCATCGTCTTTCTCATTCATCGGGTTCGGGCTGGGCTCTGTTCTACCTTCACGCGATTCAGAAGAACTGAGAAGGACGTTTCTTCTGCCTGAGGCTGTGAAACAACAAACTGTCCTTCAGTTACTCTGATGGATGTGCCGTATTTCATCAAGAATCTTTTTCTAACTTGAGTATTTACTATGTTTTCACCTCCGTTTCTTAAAAGTTGAGTCTGATGTAACTTCACCCACAGGTCTGCTCCTCCCTGCTCCTCCGTCCATTCCTGCATTACTCATCTTTGCTCGGTTTCATTTACAAACGAAGACTTTAAATCCAAGCTGAGATTGGAGGAGAAAGTCACTTTTACTGTACCTGTTTTATATGAGCTCTCATTTTTTATTTATGTTTTTAATGTTGACATTTTTATTGTAAATGTAATTTATTGTTTCCCCCTAGCCAGGACTCCCTCGAAAAAGATATTCTTAATCTCAATGGGACAACTTCTGGGTAAATAAAGGCTAAATAAAAAAAACAAAAAACGAAGACTTTGTCGGGGTTCCACAGCTGCTCTCCATCCTAGGATGAAACATTGTGGGTCCTAATAAGACCAGAAGCTGCCAGACATCCCAAATCAGCCGTTCCCTTCCACTGATTTTGCTCCCATGACTGTAAAAAAAACAACAAAAAAGCAGAAAACTGAAGGAATTTTGTGTTTTCAGGATGATGTTTGGCCTTTGGTTCCAAGGAAATTGCAGATGGAAACCTCATTTCCTCCAGTTGGTCTGGACTTTTCTGCTGGCAGTGGCTCCTCTTACAGGTAAATTACTGATTTTTGTTGTTTGGTCGGGCTGCTGCTGAAACTGTGAGGCTTTGCTGCTGAAACTGTGGAGCTCTGCGGCTGAAACTGTGGAGCTCTGCTGCTTAAACTGTGGAGCTCTGTGGCTTAAACTGTGGAGCTCTGCTGCTGACACTGTAAACTCTGCGACTGAAACTGTGGAGCTCTGTGGCTGAAACTGTGGAGCTCTGTGGCTGAAACTGTGGAGCTCTGCGGCTGAAACTGTGGAGCTCTGTTGCTGAAACTGTAAACTCTGCTGCTGATAGTGTGGAGCTCTGCTGCTGAAACTGTGGAGGTCTGTCGCTGAAACTGTGGAGCTCTGCTGCTTAAACTGTGGAGCTCTGTCGCTAAAACTGTGGAGTTCTGCCGCTAAAACTGTGGAGCTCTGTCGCTAAAACTGTGGGGCTCTGCCGCTGAAACTGTGGAGCTCTGTCGCTGAAACTGGGGAGCTCTGCCACTGAATCTGTGGAGCTCTACCGCTGAAACTGTGGAGCTCTGTTGCTAAAACTGTGGAGCTTTATCGCTGAAGCTGTGGAGCTCTGCGGCTGAAACTGTGGAGCTCTGCCGCTGAAACTGTGGAGAGCTGCTGCTAAAACTGTGGAGCTCTGCCGCTGAAACTGTGGAGCTCTGCTGCTGCAACTGTGGAGCTCTGCTGCTGAAACTGTGGAGCTCTATCCCTGAAACTGTGGAGCTCTGCCGCTGAAACTGTGGAGCTCTGCCGTTGAAACTGTGGAGCTCTGCCGCTGAAACTGTGGAGCTCTGCCGTTGAAACTGTGGAGATCTGCGGCAGAAACTGTGGAGCTCTGCTACTGAAACTGTAAAATCTGTGACTGAAACTGTGGAGCTCTGCTGCTGAAACTGTGGAGCTCTTCTGCTAAAACTGTGGAGCTCTGTCGCTGAAACTGTGGAGCTCTGCTGGTAAAACTGTAAACTCTGCGTCTGATAGTGTGGAGCTCTGTCGCTAAAACTGTGGGGCTCTGCCGCTGAAACTGTGGAGCTCTGGGTCCATCTGTCCCCTACCCCTCCCCTGGTGAAGGGGTGCGGGCCCCTTTGCAGCGGCGGCCGTGTCCCCTGGGTGCCGGCTTCCTGGGCCCGGCGGTGCACTCTCCCTCCTTCTTTTCACGTTCCACCATCCATTTTAGAAGAACATAAACACTCACCTGAGCACAGGTGTTAGCTCACCTTTGCACTAACAGTTTGTGTGACTGAATGACTGAAATATTTCACACTAGTTGGTTTTAAGGCATAAGTATGCGTGTGAACACTATCTGTTTTGTGTACATGTCGACAGGTGGACATTTTTGCAGCTAACAGGTGTGTTTATAACATTTGAGTGTGTGTGTGGACAGGCCCCGCCCTTTTTGGTACTACATCTGACCCTTACCGTATTGATAAACAACCAGTAAACTTGTTGCTCTATGCGTCTTCATGGTCTTATCCCCCCTCCCCTCCCATTATCACTCCCCTACCCCCCTCTCTCTCTAACATCCCTCCCTTTTTCTTCCCTTCTTTCCTTTTCCGTCCGGTCCAACACCCAAAATTTTTAAACATGGTTGAAATTAATAAAGTTTGGCCTCAATTACAAAAGGGGTTTATTCAGACATACCTCTGGTTTGTCTGAAGATTAATAACCCCTCTTGTTAAAGTAAAATCTGTCCAACACAAGAGGCCCTCAGCTCTCATCTGTCTGCCCAGCTGTTGGACAGGACAAGTTAAAAGAAAAAGAAAAAGAAACTGTGGAGCTCTGCTGCTGAAACTGTGGAGCTCTGCGGATGAAACCATTGATTTGACATGCTGAGGAAGATGCTTTTCTAGTCTTCCCATGTGAGGATGTTTTTTTAACATATTTTCTAAAGTTCTTATTTCTAAGTTTCTCCTGGCGGTCTGGGAAAGTGATGAAGACGTCTCATCCGGCTCAGCCCACAGATGTAGAGTGCAGCTCAATGATCCAACTAAAGCCCAAACTTCCTCTTTTGTCCATTGCAGCGGTGGGATATTTCCTGGGAGATACCAAAGCAGTACTAAATGGATGTCAGGACCAGTGGACCCTGCAGAGCGCCGTGACCATGCCCAGGCTTTTCCAGATGACTGTGTGTGTGGACGTTCACGTGGTCGTCCCTGGAGCCTGGGTTGCCTTCCTGTACACCTCGGTCCGCGCTCCCAATCCTGACTTAGGCCTGGAAGGAGACGCTACGGCAGTATACGGATGGCTACTTCAAGTCCGACACAGATTTCCTCTGCAGCTCGCTCCAATGCAGTGGCACCGAGTGTGTCTGAGGCGCGACGCAGAGGGCAACACCTTCAGCCTGGAGGTAACGCTGTGCAGTGTCATGTTGTACCAGTCTGCAGCATGTAACCATGCAGCCATTCACAGCATGAAGTCTGTTAGTCAACAGTCTATTAGTTAACAGTGGGGTTCCACTGGGCTCTGTCTTTAGCTCTCTGTTGTTTCCCTTCAGTTTTTATGCCGTTATCCCCGCAGTCATCCTAAAACCGTGAGCTGTCATTCATGACGATGTGTTCGGTTCAGGACTGACGGCTGAGCTCCAGCTGAGCTGCTGCATGATGTTGTTGGAGGATTATGGAATAAAAAAGGAAAAGGTTTTTTAAAAACAAACTGCACATTAGAACAGTGACCGCTTATCTAAGGAGACTTTTAACCGAAACATCTGAATGAAGACTTTTGCAGACATGCAGGACTGCTGCAGTTATAGTGCAGTCATTTAACAGAAGCTGCAGACTCAAACTCTGGTCTGTTGAGGAATATTTACTGGAATAAAGTGTTAAAATGAAGGAAATATTAATTATAGACAGAAAAGGTGAGTCGCACATTAAGTTACATGTTGGAACTAATGATAGAAACTGAACCTCTGGGTTTCCTGTTTTCTTTTTTATTTACATCTAGGCCTAAGGATTTTTAAGAAAATCGACTTTAAGGAGAAGCTTTCATAATATTAACATTAATATTAAGGACAATATTCTCAAAACTTTAACAGACATCACAAACCAGGCATAAAGAAGGAGTATTTGTGCCCAACATGACACGGTTGCCAGAAGGCATTACCCAGGGTTCAGTGTTGGGGCCTCAGTAGTTTGATTTTAGTTTTGAAGCCTGATCGCCTGCAAACGAGGGTGTGTACCACTGAGCCCCCCCCCCCCCCCCCCCCAGGTCCAGGTGGTAGCAGAACATTTCAGAGTAGAGGTTTATGGAAATGAAGAAATGTCCCATGTCCATTTTTCTGTGGGTCTACCTTCCATACCTGTGCAGGTAACCCCAACCCTACAGTATGACATTAAGACCCCATGTTAGCCCTCATCTTAGGATGTGGGTCAGGGTCAGGGAGCCTTCTCTGCAGAGTTGGTCACAGACTGAGCTGTGTTCCAGGTCAATGGGCGCATGGTGGCGGAGAGGACGGTGATCGCTCAGGCCATCCCTCCGGCTGGCACCCTGTGGCTGGGCTGCCACCCCAGACTGCAGCCCCCGGGGGTTCCGCAGGGGAAGGTGGAGCTTTACCTGTTTCGCATGTGGGCGGATCTGAACAGCCATGGTTTCTGTGAGGATGGCACTGTGATTGGCTGGGACTCCCAATTCTGGAGTGTGACCAGTTCCAAAGCCAAAGAGAAGGACCCGTACCTGCTGTGTGGTGAGAGCTGCTTTAGATTACTCTGCATGTTCAGAAACGTCCTGTTCCCTCTGAAACATAGAGCAGCATGTGTGCCGTATGTTTCCCAGCATGCACCTCTTTCTGCTGTCAATGATCTTTCACTGAAACCTGCGAACATCCGAGACCAAACCCTGGAAGAAGTCACGCAAACATCCTGTTGATTCAGAAATGGATCACATTGAAGTTACAGCAATGACCGTTTGTTTTTCATGTCATTTATTGCAGTTTCAAAGTGAAAAATCAATCATGAGACGATTGTTTTTTAAACTCAGAACAGAATTTATCAATGAAAATGTGTCAATACGGACGCACAGCTTAGACTTGGAGGGAACAGCAATCACAAAATCAATGATTCTTATTTAGAGTCGCCATGGTAACACTGCAACAGCATGTTTTTCCTCTTTTCACCGATGAAAAACACAAATCCTGCCACAAATGTTTCCTTCATGAATAGAATTGAATAAAATAGAACTTTATTCATCTCGCTGAGAGCTTCAGACAGATGACAGAAACGCTCAGAAACAGTTCAAAGCCCTGGATGCCGTCTTCATATCAAAGTTTGGAAAGATTAAAAAAAAACGTGTTTCCTCGTCATAAACCTTTATAAACTATAATCCAAAGACAACATTTTCACTTGATTGAATTTTTCTAAAGAAATTGAACCAATTAATGATGTTGTGACCGTTTTCAGCCCAACTTTAAAACGAGGCGGTTTAACAGTCAGTAAAGAAACTATAAACGACCACATGATGGACGCCGACCACATCAGCTCTGGCGTCATCTGCTGGATCTGTACGGCAACAATGAATCTGGAAGTGGGGGGGCCCCTGACTACAGGTTACTCCACCCACCTCAACAACAACTAGGCGCTGCATAAAACCCCTGTTAAGTCCACCCACCTGCCAATCAAACGAATATGGGCAAAGTTGAGTTTGGTTCTAAATGACTATAAATGTTAATGTTTAGAGTAAAGTCAGACTTTTAACAAGCAAAGCCACATTTCTGTGAGGTTCAAACAGGAAGTCGATGAACGCTCTGCTCATGCCACACCTCCTCTTGTCCAGCAGTGCATGTCCTTAGAGCATGTTACATGTTGAGTATTGCATGTCTCTGTTTGTCTTGTAGAAATCAAACGTTTTCGGCGGGAAGCAGGAAGCGACCAGAGTTCAGGTGCGGTTCTACCTTTCATACATGCTCTGCAGCTCACTTTGCCTTAAAGAACAGAAAATCAAAAGCATTTTCACCTCAGTAGTTTGCTTAAATCTGAAGTATTGTCGACATGACCACCTTTAGCAGCATAAAAACAGTTTTAATTGACTATTTCAGGAGCTACAACTGGTCCATGGACTGGTCCTGGAATATCTCGGGTTTTTTCTCCAGGTAAGAAAGACTGGTTACTCTAAACTGACTCATATACCTGCAGATGTAAGCTCCTTTAGAAAGGCTTCCCTCCAGAAGTTTCTACAGGTTTAGCGGTTATTTTAGCAGGTGCATCTGATGGGATGTTTCTGTAAAGACATGGAGGATTTCCATCCACCAGCAGTAAATTGGTAACACGTGACGTTAGATCAGGGACACAGGGTTTTATCATGGCAATCTTTGCATGGAAAGCTGTTACGGTTAGAATATGAGAGATAATTGAAGGAAAGGTGGATGGATCCTGCAGCTTCACATGCTAACAGGCGGGTTTTGGTTTCATGGTTCCTGTAGCGTTTTCCTGCACATCCTAAGGAACAGATCCTGGAAACATTACACACAGGTGAAGGCTGGGCCGTGTTTGAGAAAGACCTGATCCAGATCGGCCCTACAAGGCATTCTGCTGACGGCTGTGGTTCAGAGGGCTGTTCTGTTGGTCAGAGGTTGAAATCCCAGGTTACGGCATCCCTGATAAAGGTTCCAAAGCCCACATTGCCTCCAAGACTCCATACACTGCAATGAAATGTAATCGGGTGACATTTAGCACATTGGTGGAGCTTTTCTTGGACGGCACCAACGGGTCATTCTCTGATCTTCACCAGAGAATGAAGCAAATCCAAAAGCTGCTGCAGCGTTTCTGAAGAGTTATGCCTTCATAAAAACGCAGAGACGCTTTCAGACACGATGGAAATCCTTTTATGGGCTGCTTTTCTTCTGAATCACAGCGTCCTGCCAAAACATGGCAGAATGATGGCAGAAACTCAGGAACGCTGTCGGGAAATGGCCTTCTGCTTTATGCTGCAGACTTCTTATTGATCTGTCTGCTACAACTGGATACTTCCAAAACCTTTAATCATCTGAGCGAATGGGTCATTTTGTCACTAAATACGGAAAGAGTCATTCAAGGAAATATTAGGTTTTGTTATGGCATAAAAACGTTGCTTGTGGATTCTGGTTTTGTGCAGAGCGACACTAAACGGTAGGAGACAGGAAGCAGCAAAGTCCAAACACGGAGGGGGAATTCTCAGAATATAAGACTATATGATCAAATCAGCAGACAGAGCAGAAACAGCTGAGGAGTTGAAAACCTGGAAAGAGAACGTAAGAAAACTGATGGAAACACCTGAAGAAGAAACCAAGGATCCTCTCAGGTGATGATCCGGGACCAACCAAAGCCCAAGAACCTCAGAACAGATCCAAACATTCAGATGAAACGACGGGAGGTGGGGTCAGGATTCGGATGTGGAACAGATGATGTCATCACAACCAGTAGGGGGGTTTGAGAGGAGGGGGGCAATTACTTTTCAATTTAATTCCACTTTAATGGTTTCTCTGCAGTGAAATGTCCTGATCTGGATTCTGTGTTTCTTCTGTTAATGCGTGACGATTTTAAAGCAAGGAAAGACAAAAGGAAGTCCGCCCAAAACGCTGCTTTGCTTTCAGACTGGATATCCACACCCAGCACACCCATCCAGTCATCTACAGCCAGGTTAACCACGCCCCCCATCACAACTGCAGCCAATCAGCTGGCTGCAAGCACACACATCAGTCCAAGCATGAGTGCAGCTGCCAAACAAAGTGCCGCTGCTGGATCTGTGAATTCAGGTTTGTCTTCATACTGGAGATAGTTCTAAATGTAGGAGATGGAACAACAAAACCTTCATCCAGTCACTGCTTCAGTCACAATCCCCTCACCCGTTCCCCTCACCCGTTCCCCTCACCCGATCCCCTCAACCGATCCCCTCACCCGTTCCCCTCACCCGATCCCCTCACCCGATCCCCTCACCCGATCCCCTCACCCGATCCCCTCACCCGATCCCTTCACCCGTTCCCCTCTCCCGATCCCCTCACCCGATTCCCCTCACCCGTTCCCCTCACCCGATCCCCTCACCCGTTTCCCTCACCCGATCCCCTCACCCGTTCCCCTCACCCGTTCCCCTCACCGTTCCTTTTACCCGATCCCCTCACCCGATCCCCTCACCCGTTCCCCTCACCCGATCCCCTCACCCGATCCCCTCACCGTTCCCCTCACCCGATCCCCTCACCCATTCCCCTCACCCGTTCCCCCCTCACCCGTTCCCCTCACCGTTCCCCTCACCCGATCCCCTCACCCGTTCCCCTCACCCGATCCCCTCACCCGATCCCCTCACCCGATCCCCTCACCCGATCCCCTCACCCGTTCCCCTCACCCGTTCCCCTCACCCGATCCCCTCACCATTCCCCTCACCCGATCCCCTCACCCGATCCCCTCACCTGTTCTCTTCTGTTACAGATCCACCTGTGCTGAAGTGTGACACGCGGCAGCTCTGCTCAAATGACAGTAAATGGGACTCCTTTCTGTCCAATCAGAGCTTGTGTACAGGTGTGCGTGCTGATTTCAGCTGTGTTCTCCTCACAGGTGCTTATTTTTGGATGTCTGTCACTGCGCAGGCCAAAGCACATGGAAATCTTCAGGACGTGGTGGGTGTGGCCTGTTTCTCCTTTGATGTGTTTCTGTCAGACTTTCTGTATTTAAATCTTAGCTCCAAACCCGTTTAGCAGGTGTGAGAATGAGGAGCAGCATTCCACCCTGTAGTTCCTCATAGAGCCTTCAATGGAAGCTTAGCAGAAGTTCTGACAGCTCGGGTCATCCGACCTGCTCTGGTTCTGGTTAGTTTTAGCAGCCCCACCCCCACAGAGACCTCTCTTACTGGCTGATCATCGGCTTCTTCAAAAGTCAAAAATACTTTTATTCAGTTTAAATACTTTTTTATTTTGAACGACCTTCGTCACGGTCAGGAGATGGCCATGGCGGGGGCGGGTCAGGAGATGGCCATGGCGGGGACGGGTCAGGAGATGGCCATGGCGGGGGCGGGCTGCAGGCAGCACAATGCCAGACGTGGCTTTAATGTCAACTCTTTGAGTTCGTGTAACTGAGGCTTTTTATTTTTAACATCAGATAACTTTGGAAACTTGAAGGTATTCTGAGTTTGTAAAAAATTATAAACTGGTTAGTTTCCACGTAAAACAGGACAGAAGCACTTCTGTGCACTTTCTAGTGATATTTTATTTGTTCCTTTAAAACCCAATTTACTGAGAGGCGATAATAAACTCTGACATCCTTTAGTGTTTCCATGATGTTACCAGGCAAGAGTAAATGCTTTACATCACCAAGACAGTGTTAACAACACACACACACACACACACACACACGCACACACGCACACACGCACACACACACACACACACACACACACACACACACACACACACACACACACAAAGAACCGTCCTCTCCGCTTGCATTAAATGATTTAACTCATGACTTTGTCTATAAAATATCTTCTTTTTGAATTAACTGAAAGATAATGAATGAAATCTCTGGATTTTTCTGTCATTTAGGTTTTTAAAACTTTTGTTTGTGATCAAGCCACCAACACACAGCCAACAAACTTCACAGATTTCTGTCGGAGCGGCGGGAACATCCAGGTCAGCCTTTAAAATGTTCCCACCTCCAGTTGCTGCCATCAGGAAGCGTTAACTCTGTCTGCTTGCAGGTGGTGAACGTGTCCTGCTCATCTTCAAATGCTGGCGTCAGGTAAAAGGAGGGCTTCTCTCTGTACATGTATGTCACATGACCTTCTCCTCACAGTCATGCACACGCTTTCAGCACAACCTGCGGCGTCCTGTTGCTGCTCAATGGCACTATGTCAGCATGCGACCTGCAGCTCATTGGAGTGTCTGCCCTGCAGCAATCGGCACGACCGATGATGTCAAACTTCACCGTTGAGGTGGAGCGAGTCGGTGAGTCAGTTTCTCCTAAATTCTCTGGAAATCCATTTGCAGCTTGATCTGCGTTCCAATGACCATCTGTTGCTTGATGTTCCATTTGCCCGTACAGAACTGGGAAAAAAGGGCTTTTGTCTTTTCTGCCCCCCCACATGGAACACTGCAAAAGAGCTGGAAATTAAAAGAACTCATTCCTCTGAATATTTTATATCTAGGCTGAGATTGGAGGACAAAGTCACTTTTAACTTAAACTTTATTTAATGTTTTTAATGTTAACATTTTTATTGTAAATGTAATTTATTGTTTTCCCTCTAGCCAGGACTTCTTTGAAAATTAGATTCTTAATCTCAATGGGACAATTCCTGGGTAAATAAAGATTAAATAAAAATAAAATAAAAGTGTAACACGTGGACGCTAACCCTACAGACACTTGGAATAGATGTAGGTATGGCAAAGAGACACCAGTGAGTTTGATAGGTGGCTTTTTGATTTGCATATTGTTTTTTTCAAAGTAAAAATGTTAAATGAAAATGTCCCAATCCCACGTTGGCAGGTTCCCACAGAGCAGACAAAGTTCTCTCAGCAAAAGAAACAAAACTTTACAAGAAGGCAGAAGTCACCTGCAGGTTCAAAGCCAGGTCTCAAAACTTGAGTCTAAGTCCTTCTCAGTCCTTAAACGTCACATTTTACAGGTTCAAACAAAATGCCCTGTCCTTTGCAGTGTCGGCGTATCCGAGCTGCAGACTGCAGCTTTGCATGATAGTGAGACAGAAACCTCCACAGCTTTAGCTTTAGTTTACGCATGAGCTGCTCCAACGCCAGTTTTCGCACACAAACCACTGTTTGCTGTCTGTTTTTGATACAATAGGGAAACTCTTCTCATCTTATTTGCATCCAGCAAATATGATGTAAGAACAGGGATCAGGCATGCAAACACATGCAGAGTGGATTCAGCTGGAATTCAGTCGAAATCATGTTAAAACAACCAAGTGATTGAAAAAAGGAAACCGGTTCAGTCTGTTTACACTGTTTTCTTTGGTTCCAGGTCAGAATCTTTGTAAGGGTTTGTCGCCATCTACAGGCAGATTTGTGACATGCATGTCCACGTCTTCTCTGGAAGATATCTGTCGCTCCAACGCTCACTCCAGCATCACATGGTGAGCAGAAACCTTTGCTTTTTTAACCTGTATTATAGGATTTTGTCAGGCTAATCAGGTGGGTTGTCATGGTTACCGACATTGTAAGGTTGTTGGTAGGACTATGAACAAGGCAAGTGTTGGCCAGTGAGATAAAAGAGATCTTTCTGATGGCAGACATTCTGCTTTTGTTTAGTTGAGCATTTTCTCAAGTGTAGACGGAATCAGCTGTGTAAATAACAGAAGCGTCCACTTCCTGTGGATTAAACATGCAGGATTACTGCAGGTCTTTGTTAGGCATGAATACCACCCATCGGCTCCTCCAAGCATCTTCTGCCAAAAGCTGCAGCTGCTTCATGTGTGCTTCCATTACGAAGGACTGGAAAAACATTATATACATATCTAATCAATTTAG
This sequence comes from Oryzias sinensis, assembly GCA_037389245.1. Taxonomy (NCBI): domain Eukaryota; kingdom Metazoa; phylum Chordata; class Actinopteri; order Beloniformes; family Adrianichthyidae; genus Oryzias; species Oryzias sinensis. Next base: position 303,289 of record CM074504.1, read on the forward strand.
AGTAAAACATACACTGGATGGGAAAAAAGAAATAAACAAGTTCATAAAAAGTATAGATTTCTGCCTCCGGCTGTATCATTGATTACTATATAATTGAACTGTATTCTGATCAGCATTGGATCTTTTTTCTGTCTTGTTAAAAAACCTTGCTAACCTCAGACGAGATGGATCCCTCACAGATCCATGATCCCAGATTCACAGATCCATGATCTATAATCACAAATCTTCAGATTTTCACTTTTATGGAGCTGAATTCTTGGAAAAGCTTTAGATAGTTACTGATCAACATTCACAGCTGGCTTTGCAGAAATGATCCACTAGAGATCACTGTTGACGGGTTGAGATCAAACTTTGTCAACATTTAGTGAATGTTCTCAGTCTGATCACAAACCATCATTATTATACAGAACAAAGTAGGGTGTGAAAAAGTAGAATTCTAGTAAAAAAAAGTCACAAAAACAGTCATTCATTAATATAGTTATTATTGGATGTTTGGTGTAATTTACATGCGTCTGGCTGTCAATCATCTGAACCTGAACCACATGTGTTCTGCAGCTCCGTCCTGGAGCCGGACTTTCAGCCGCTCTCTAAACCCGGGTCCTCCTCCTGCAGTAGTATGTATCTGACAGTCTGACCCCCCCCCCCCCCCCCCTGATCCCTAATCTCAGATGAATGCATTTCTGTAAACCTTAGAGCCTGCGCCTCCCTTCTGTGACTGCGCTGCTTTCTGCAAATCTACAAGTAAGAAAAAAAACGACACAAAAAAGTCCTGAAGCTGCAAACTCAGATATATATGACTTTTTTTCTTTTCCTTTTTTTAGGTCATTTTTATGCCATGAAACTCAACATTAGCAAAGAAAATTTTACGGTTGGGACCCTCAAATACGTGGTTAGTATGTATTCATGAACACATTTCTTTTGAACAGAGAGAAATACAACATGTAGTGTGACTGACTGTTTCTGCAGTTCTTAAAGTCTTCATCTCCGTCACAGTAAGTCTCTAAAGGATTTATGCACTAATATAATTGCTGTTAGACATGCTAAATCATTTGGCATCTTAATGTTAAATATGAAATAAATGTGAGAACCTTCTTGTCCTCAGGTTCCATATGATGCAGAAATACCAGGTAAATTGGACCGATTTCAGGATGAAGCTGTGAACTGACCTGTTATTTATGGGCAATCTTTCCTTATCTAGGCCATTCGATTGGAATGTCGTGGAACATCGAAAAGGTACGAGTCCTGTTCTGTCTTTCTATGGGCTCATGAGCAAAAGGGCTTTATTCTGAAATCCCCCGTCTGCTCTCCAGGTTACACAGCTGCATGGTGATTGTGGAGATGTCTGGACCGGTGGACGAATGCGCCCTCAAACAGACTGTGCAGACAATCATGGACAGACAAAACCTTCAGATTGATATCCCCCTCACTCGCATGAGTTAGTCAGCATTGTTTCACACATGAAACCCATTACACCTAAGGTATTTGCTGCTGACTGGGTTGTCTGTGCTCCCTCAGTGGTGTGCGGTCCTGCTGGTTCGTCTCTGCAAACACTACTGGAGTCCAACTACACCTGGGTGACCAGTGACCTGCAGTCCTCAGACATGTGCCAGGCCGACCCCACCCTGCCTCTGTGGTAAAACTCTGAACAAAGCCTGCCTTTTTCTTGAGAAAAAGGTTTTTGCTGCTTTACCTTAATGACTGACAGTGTGAGTTTTCCCATCAGCGTGTCTCTGTCACTGACGGGGTTTCCAGGATGATGAATGGCTGTTTTTGGTCAAAAAATGACCTCCGTCTGTTTTAAGTTCAGAATCCTGGCAGGTCATTCCAATACCTTAACTTTTCTGGAATCTGTTGGCATTTAAGAGGTTTTAAGGTTACACATTCGACCTGAACTATATTAAAGGTTTAAAGTAACAAACAGATATTTCCACGTTGTCAGCTGCAAAGGAAAATGCAGTTTAAAATCTATGGGAAAAGTGTTTCAAAGTGGTCCTAGAATTGGTCCTTGTGGTACACCTTTGGTAATGGAAAAAATAAAATTTCCTAACAGATGATCTTTCCTACCATGGCAACACATCCCAATAAATGCCGATTTCACACACATGAACAGCTCTGATCTGAGGATGTACTCAACTGTAGGTGGCTCTATGTTCTGGGAGTAGAACCTCAGTTTACTTTGTGTGGATCAGAATATTCTTATCAAAGAGAAATTAGTTGTCAGTGGGAAAATACAAACATAGGAGCTTTAATATTTTTAAAATAACCACAAATTAGTTGCACCCCTAGCCAAACTCTGCAAAAAGACCTTTGAATTTTCATTCTGGAAAATTGTGTGTGTTGTTTTTCTTCCAAACTGGTTCCACTTCCACAAATGGCCGATCTGTTTATGGCGTTGCTCAAGAACCCGTTACCAAGCAAAGGAATGGAGAGTATATTTGAGGAAATACAATCTCTCAAATTCGATTTATGACACATTTACAGCCACCAACCTGACAGGACGTCCTTCTTCACTGCGGTCCATCAAATCGCTGGTGTTCATCAAGCACCATCTTTAAGAGCCAGCAGCTGGTGTTAAGTGACGGAAGGAAAATATCTGGTTCTAAGATCCAAGATCCGAGCTAGAAGTGGAACCAGCTGAGTAGAAACGGGTTAGTCAGTGTCGGCAGGAGGCTGCTGACCTAGAAAGCTACAGTGTGGGAGATCAAGACAAAGAGACGAAGGGAAGAATCTGGCAGATGAAGGGTTAATGTTTGTAACTCTGGGCAAGTTTTAACCCAGATTCTGCTAGTAAGTTGAGGAACATTTGTGCAGCACCAGTTTAGCTTGTTTCTGTGGAACATTTAGTGCTAACTCACATGTCTGAGACAAAAGCTGCTGTTCTTCTATTTTTTTTGTTCTTGTGGATGTGGTGCTTTGGCTGGGTACTGTTTCATTCTCTGAGGACGTGTTCCTCAGTTCCCTCTGTGTCAAAGCAGGAAGATAAAAACTGATCCCTCAGAACAGCCCTGGCCTGGAGGGATTTACCGCTTTCAGGGGTGTGGGGGTCTTTGTGTCTGTTCTTTCTCTGTTCTTGACGCCCAAGTTTGTTATTTCCAGCAGAGGCTGTTGACCAACCTGTGATCTTCAGTATCGGTTATCAGTTAGATAACTTTAAAATAAACCAATCATTTGTGAAATTTGAATCAAGAATTAAAATTATGATGTTATTATTAAAAATGATAGTGTCTGAAAATTGTCGGTAGATTGGCCACAAAAGCAATAATTGTATATATTTTTAAGAACGGTGCTCTTGGAGCATCTGTAAGTTCTAGTGTATGTATATTTGACATTTTTATTTAAAAGTATGTTTGTTAGGATAGGCTCTGCGACCCCGTGACCCCTAAAGGGCTGTAACAGTGACTTGTAACCTTTGTTCTTCTGCAGTGAGGCTGGAGAGACACTGGCTGTTCTCCTGACTGACATTTGCCCTCCACAGCTACACACAACACAACCTCCAAGTCAGAGCACCACAACTCCTGAACCCACACTGAACAACACAACAAACACACAGCCCACGACCCTTTCAACACGTCTGACCTCTAAACCATCAGCAACATCACAACCAGTCCAGCAAACAAACACAGACAGCATCACAACAGCACATGAAAATGTAGCTAACACTCCTCCTCTGCCCCCCCCCCACACACCAACCACAGATGAAGGCTTAACCAAAACTCCTAATCACACAACTGTGTCACAATCAACAAGAGAACGCAATAAACAGCCACAAACAATTGCTGATTCAACTGCTGATATCAACACAACAGATCCAAACGACTTCACAACAGGGGACAAGACCAGCTCTTACATAGAAACTGGACCTATTTTGTCTCAACATTACACAACACAAAGTACTATCCCATCTCGGAATAACAACTACACAACAGAAAAAAATGAGATGACAACAAGCAAGGATTACACACAACATAAGAATGTAACAGAAACCAGCAACAATTCCCAAATATTCAGTACAACTAAAACCAGCAACGAGTCAACAGAAAAGCACACTGCAGCTGCTGCCACGAGCAAACGCACAACAATAGGAAATGCTGCCACGCAAGCTAACAATGATTTAGTTCACACCACAGCTACACCCAGCAACATGAACACAACACCCTACAGTACAACACCCAGCAACGAGAACACAACACCCTACAGTACAACACCCACCAACATGAACACAACACCCTACAGTACAACACCCAGCAACATGAACACAACACCCTACAGTACAACACCCAGCAACATGAACACAACACCCTACAGTACAACACCCAGCAACATGAACACAACACCCTACAGTACAACACCCAGCAACATGAACACAACACCCTACAGTACAACACCCAGCAACATGAACACAACACCCTACAGTACAACACCCAGCAACATGAACACAACACCCTACAGTACAACACCCAGCAACATGAACACAACACCCTACAGTACAACACCCAGCAACATGAACACAACACCCTACAGTACAACACCCAGCAACAAAAACACAACACCCTACAGTACAACACCCGGCAACATGAACACAACACCCTACAGTACAACACCAAACAACAATGAAACATCATCAAAAGGTACAACACAAAGCAACAATGACACAACACTTTACACTACAACACACGGAAAGAATGACACAATTAATGCAACAACAGCTCTTGAGAGAAGTGCCTCCACAGTCCCTGTTGCAGCAACAACTAGTATTATCAATGGTACTATTCACCCAACAGTCACAAAAAGTTACACAATGCCACAAAGTAGCTCAGGAGCAACTGAAACAGCAACTACCACACTCGTCCCCCTGGCCAGTTATACACTCTCACAACAAACCACTTCAACAAAAGTACCCTTCAATCGCACAGGTGTGTACAACAAAACTGAAAGCTACACAACAAATGGTCCTTTTACCCCTCGCAGTCACACAACACAAAATGATACCTCCACTACTAATATTAGTTACACAGCAGTCCAATTTCTAACTACAACAATCAGAAATTCCTCAACATTAGATGGAACTACAACCAAAACATACAACACAACTAAAAATTCATCTGAAATCACTGATGAATACATAAAACCTAGCAACGCAACACCACCAAACAACAACTCTCTATCAGAACCCACAAGCCCACCACCGGATTACAAATCAACAACAGAATATAATTATACAACCCTGAATAAAACACTTAATACCATAACAGCTTACACAACTGCATACCCTAAAACAACAGCCACACAAAATCACACAACTGTCCACAATTTTACAAACCACAGCAACAATAGTGCACTATACAACAATTTAGTAACAGCAGAAAAAAGTAGTACACTCGCCCCAACAGCCAGTCACACAGACTCACAACAGATGGGTGACAATTACACACAAGAGAACAAGGACAATGGAAAAACCAGCAAATACACAACTGGAGTTTCAAACTCGACAAAACAACAATAATGTAACTGCCTTTAACAGCTACACAACAGTAAACAATTTAACTACAAAACTTGACATTTCCATCACAACAAGCCAAAACAGTACAGTGACACACAACACTACCACATTTATTAACAAGTACACAACACCTGAAAGTCCTACATCCATAAGCAACAACCTTAACACTGAAAGCAATACCACTACACCAAGAAACATTTACACAACAGGGTACTACACAACAGGAAACAATGACACAACACCCAGTAACAATCTTACAACTTATGTAACAACACTCAGCAGCAACTACACAAAAGGGGACAGCAACGTTCGACAGTGATAACACAATTTTGATAGTAAAACAACAGGAATACAAAATTACACAACAGCTCACAATTTCAGCAATGTCAACCTTGACAGCACTACTTTTACACTCACCCCAACGCGCCAGTTACACAGACTCAAGAACACACTACTGTAATAAGTACCAGTGTTACACAAGTACAATGAAGTGAAGAAACGAGCAAATACACAACAGAGTCCAGTACAACACCCACAACTTTTAACAATGACCCAACAGCAACACAAAATTACACAACAGCTCACAATTTCAGCAATGCCGGTAACTCAAGTGTACTATACAACAGTTCAACAACTGAAACAATAAGTAGTACACTCACCCCAGCAACCAGTTACACAGACTCACAACACACTACTTTAATGAGTACCAATTACACACAAGAGTATAATGAAAGTAGAGAAGCTAGCAAGTACACAACATCCAACAGCGATACCACAACTTTTAACAGTGATCCAACAGCAACACAAAATAACACAACAGCTCACAATTTCAGCAATGTCAGTAACAAAAGCGCACTATACAACAGTTCAACAACTGAAACAATGAGTAGTACACTCACCCCAGCAACCAGTTACACAGACTCACAACACACTACTTTTAATAGGAATTACCAATTACACACAAGAGTATAATGAAAGTAGAGAAACCAGCAACTACACAACAGCCAACAGTGATACCACAACTACTGAGAGTGAAATGACAGCAACACAAAATAACACAACAGCTCACAATTCAGCAATGCCAGTAACAAAAGCGCACTATACAACAGTTCAACAACTGAAACAATAAGTGCTACACTCACCCCAACAACCAGTTACACAGACTCACAACACACTACTTTATTGAGTACCAATAACACACAAGAGTATAATGGAAGTCAAGACACAAGCAGCTACACAACAAATAGTTCATTTACAACTGAGAATGACCCAAAACAAAATGTTTCAACTCCTTTAAACAGCTACACAACAGTAAATGTTGCAATCCAAAGACAAAACCCCACAACAACTTACAATACAACCACAAACTACAACAATTTCACAACACCTGCAAATCTAACTTTAATCAGCAAAAATGTCCCCACTGATGATACGACAAGAAACAGTTCGACAACCAAATATGACACAACAGGAAAAAGTAACACAACAGTATATGCTACAACACCTAGTAATAACCTTACAACAAGAAATCATACACTGGACAGCAGTCCCCTAACACAAAGTACAACAAGAGCCAGTAGCAGTTACACAATAGTATACAACACAACAACCAGCAACAATCCTCCAACTACATATGAGACAACAACACACACACACAGCAGTAATTCCACAGTCAACAACACAACAACAGCATTTCTTGGCAGCGATGACACAACTGACAATGAAGTTCTGATGCACAATGAAACAATGGCCAACAGCAGTTACACAACCCCTGCACCTGCTCTTACTTCTGATTGTCCAAATAAGACAATCAGTTGCAGTCAAACGGTTGCACCCACCAGTACACCGCAGCACTTCACAAAAACAGTCACCATCAACACAACTGTGTCCCCAGCTGCTACACAGAAGTTTGAAACCATGCCTACAAAAAACTCCAATGTAGACATTTTGAAGTCCAATCATACAACTGAGCCCCCCCAGGTTTCACTGAGTAAGCAAACCACCGACACAACCACAGTCAACACAAACATGTACTCCACAATAAATGGAGGGAGCATTCACAAAACCACAAAAACAGGAGTCAACACACCTCTAACAACTACAACCACCAGCAATCCAGCCACAGCAGGCACAACTACGGCAAAAGCTGCAAACGCTGTTACAACTAGTACGTAAAATGAAGACATTTCTTTGTTTTGTTTCAAAAGTGAGAAAATAAAACCTAAATTTTGAGATGGATGTTCTCTATTGATTCATCAAGATACACCCAGTAAAGAAGAGGCCCAACTAAATACTCTGTCAAACCTTACTAAAGATCCTTCTCAGCTCAACGTCTCTCAGGTAAAGTGTCTGCAAAGCTAAGAGATTCAAATGAGGTTTGTCAATTTTAGTTTTCTTTGTGACTGATCTTTTTTTTTTAGATCTCTGATGTGGTGAAGGCCCTAGATGAAGCCCTGAAGGGCCCTTCTATCTCCAAAGCCATTGCACAAAAGGCTCTTGAAGTCATTAGCAACCTTCTGGATGCTAATTTATCAGCTCTTTCTGGATCCTCTAACAGGTGTGAAGAGAGTTCACAGCATCACACACAAAGCTGGCTTGGTTTGGGATTCCTTTTGCTCCTGATTACAGGTTAATTAGGATGGTGGAGAGGCTCGGTGTTGTGCTGGAAGTCAGTGGAGACACAGAAACCCTCTCAACATCGTCACTAGAGCTGACGGTCAGAACCGTGGATGGGACAAACTTTGTGGAAACGTCTTTTCAGGTAACTGACCTTTGGTGCTGTCAGGTCTGTGTGCTTCCCTATGAAGAGACTTCTTTCATCCACAAACAGTTTTTGATAAAGGCTGCGGCATCGTTGGCTACATCCGTGAACACCGACCTGTCCATCACTATGGGCAGGTTGTCCTTTGTGCCATGCAGTCAGTCAATAATTACAGGCTGTTTAACCAATCTATGTAAATGTGTGTTTAGTGTGAGACTAATATTCCTTCAAAGTCTTGGTTTGTGTAACTATTCTGACATCATTTTTATTTTAAATGAGTACAGGAGGTTTTATTTTTTTCCCCCACGATTATTGACCCCTTGACGGCGACTGATGCAAATATGCATCAAATAGCTTCTGTTCCAAACCAAACTTAATTTAGCATCAACATCAAACCAAAAACATAATTGATATTTTTATTTTTATAACTGGAATTAAATTCAGGCGTCAACGGGAGGCAAGTTGGTATTTGTCATCAAGTTTCAGTTTTTGCAAAAAAAAGGCAACCTGAAACATCATCACATAACAAACCAGCACAGCAAAAACCAACAACACTCAGAGCAAAAGTCTGCAGGTAAATTTTACCAGGCCACTGCAGAAAAGCAAGGCAGCAATCAAGGCAATGTTCTGCGGGAATCAGTATTTGGTCAAAGAAAAGTTTGGGGTTTATATTATATTTCAATCGTCTTCTGGTGTTTTTGTGCCTTCAGTTCACCCCCAGCAGCTTCCGGTCCAAGAGGGCCGCCTCCTTGCCGGGGTCGGTGTTTCTGCCCAGCTCCCTCACATCTGGTCTCACTCCTGAAGAGCAGCTGAATGCCAACAGGGTCCAGTTCATGTTCTATACCAAAAACTCCTTCTTTCAGGTACATGACATCATTCATTTAATTCACTTTTGAAGTTTTTTAGCTTTGAAGCATGTTATGGCTCTTATGTTTTATCATCTGTACATTTTTATCCTTTCAATCTTTTAGTCTACTCAGTGCCTTCTCAGGCTATTCAACACAGTGTTTCTGACCACCTTATATTCATATTTGAACGTTGTTTTTTTTTGTCTGTTGTATTGTCTAACCAAATGTTTGTGCATTATTTGTCAAGCACCTTGTGTTCTTTACATGTTGATAAAAGGTGCACTATAAATGAAGTCCTTGCTTGGTTGTTTGTTTGGTTGGTTGTTTGGTTGGCTGGTTGTTTAGTTGGTTGGTTGGTTGGTTGTATGTTTGGTTGGTTGGTTGTATGTGTGGTTGGTTGGTTGTTAAGTTGGTTGGTTGATTATGTAGTTGGTTGGTTGTATGTTTGGCTGGTTATTTAGTTGGTTGGTTGATTATGTAGTTGGTTGGTTGTATGTTTGGCTGGTTATTTAGTTGGTTGGTTGGTTGTTTGGTTGGTTGTTTGGTTGGTTGTTTGGTTGGTTGGTTGTTTAGTTGGTTGTTTGGTTAAGTAGTTAGTTGGTTGTATGTTTGGCTGGTTTATTTAGTTGATTGCATGTTTGGTTGTTTGTTTAGTTGGTTGGTTGGTTGGTTATGTAGTTGGTTGGTTGTATGTTTGGCTGGTTATTTAGTTGGTTGGTTGCATGTTTGGTTGGTTGTTTAGTTGGCTGGTTGTTTAGTTGGTTGGTTGTTTGGTTGGTTGCTTGGTGTGTTGGTTGGTTGCTTGTTTGGTTGGCTGGTTGTTTAGTTGGTTGGTTGATTATGTAGTTGGTTGGTTGTTTGGTTGGTTAGTTGTTTAGTTAGCTGGTTGTTTAGTTGGTTGGTTGATTATGTAGTTGGCTGGTTGTATGTTTGGCTGGTTGGTTGGTTGGTTGGTTGTTTAGTTGGTTGGTTGTTTAGTTGGCTGGTTGTTTAGTTGGTTGGTTGATTGTATAGTTGGTTGGTTGATTAGTTGGTTGGTTGTATATTTGGTTGGTTGTTTAGTTGGTTGGTTGGTTGTTGGGTTGGCTGGCTGTTTAGTTGGTTGGGTGATTATAGAGTTGGTTGGTTGTATGTTTGGCTGGTTATTTAGTTGGTTGGTTGGTTGTTTAGTTGGTTGGTTGGTTATGTAGTTGGTTGGTTGTATGTTTGGCTGGTTATTTAGTTGGTTGGTTGGTTGTTTAGTTGGTTGGTTGTTTGGTCGGTTGGTTGTTTGGTTGGCTGGTTGTTTAGTTGGTTGATTGATTGTTTTAGTGGGCGGCCATGGTGCAGCGGTAGGGCGGTCGACCCATGATCATAAGATTGCAGGTTCGATTCCCGCCTTGCACGCCCATGTGTCGAAGTGTCCTTGGGCAAGACACTGAACCCCACCTTGCCTCTGGTGGGAGGTTGGCACCAGTGTTCGGCAGCGGAGCCGCCATCAGTGTGTGACTGTGTGTGTGAATGTGTGTGTGCATGGGTGAATGGGACTGTGACTGTAAAGCGCTTTGGGCCTTCGTAAGAAGGTAGAAAGCGCTATATAAGTATTTACCATTTACCATTTACCATTATGTAGTTGGTTGGTTGTATGTTTGGCTGGTTATTTAGTTGGTTGGTTGGTTGGTTGTATGTTTGGCTGGTTGGTTGGTTGGTTGTTTAGTTGGTTGGTTGGTTATGTAGTTGTTTGGTTGCATGTTTGGCTGGTTATTTAGTTCGTTGTATGTTTGGCTGGTTATTTAGTTGGTTGTTTAGTTGGTTGGTTGGTTATGTAGTTTATGTAGTTGGTTGGTTGTATGTTTGGCTGGTTATTTAGTTGGTTGGTTGTTTGGTTGGTTGGTTTGTTGTTTGGTTGGCTGGTGTTTTAGTTGGTTGGTTGATTATGTAGTTGGTAGGTTGTATGTTTGGCTGGTTATTTAGTTGGTTGGTTGTTTGTGTGTTTGGCTGGCTGACTTGTTGGTTGGTTATTTAGTTGGTTGGTTGTTTGGTTGGTTGTTTAGTAGGTTGGTTTGTTGTATGTTTGGCTGGTTATTTAGTTGGTTGGTTGGTTGGTTGTATGTTTGGCTGGCTGATTGGTTGGTTGGTTATTTAGTTGGTTGGTTGTTTGGTTGGTTTGTTGGTTGTTTGGGGCTGGTTGGTTGGTTGTTTGGTTGATTGGTTGTTTAATTGGTTGGTTGTTCAGTTGGTTGGTTGGTTATGTAGTTGGTTGTATGTTTGGCTGGCTGGCTGGCTGGCTGGCTGGCTGGTTGGTTGGTTGGTTGGTTGGTTGGTTGGTTGTATGTTTGGTTGGTTGGTTGATTGGTTGGTTGGTTGGTTGGTTGGTTGGTTGGTTGGTTGGTTGGTTGATTCCAGCCACATGAGCTTGTAATGCTGCATTTACTGACCAAAAGCCTCTTTATTTCCTTCTTTCTGGTTTTCCAGGACATTCTTTTGAATAATCAGACCACTGTCAGTCAAATTCTGGGAACCAGTGTGGCCAACTTGTCAATAAGCAACTTGAAAGACAATATTAGTTTTACCATCAGTAACCCCGAAAACCAAAACATCACCCCACAGGTGAGTCTTTGCTTTTCAAAAACCAATACACATGAATGTTGTTCAAAATCAGAATCATTTTATATTTAATTTAGGAAAAGTAAAGGCCTACAATAGAATTGGCTCCTCTTTTAATTTGATTCCTTTTTAAAATTGCAGGTAACTGACGTCACCTGTGTGTTCTGGGATTATTCCCTGAATGGTGAGGGCCTGTCCTATTTGTCTTAGAGGTATGCAAACTGACAGTAATCATTCAAAAATCTTTTTTTTTTCTGTAAAGGTGAGAAAGGAGGCTGGAGATCCGACGGCTGCTTTGTGGTCAACGTCACAGACTCCTACACAATCTGTAGCTGCAACCACCTGACCTCATTTGCAGTCCTGCTGGTGAGTGTTGGGGCGCATGCTGGTGTTCGCACCACTCTGACTCATTTGATGTTTCTCCTCTTCTTCCTGAATCTCCACTCAGGATTTGTCCAGACAAGGCATCATGGACAAGCAGCATGCAGAAATTCTGACCTACATCACTTACATCGGCTGTGGAATCTCCTCCATCTTTCTGAGCATCACCCTGCTGACGTATCTGTTGTTCCCGTAAGGATGTGGTCAAAGCTGAGCGTTCTTTGAGGAACATGCAGACTCTGAGGCTCTTTTTCTGTGCAGGATCCTGCTCCGGGACATTCCTGCTAAGATCCTGGTCCAGCTCTCCTTGTCCCTCCTCTTGCTCAACCTGGTCTTTTTGCTGAACAGCTGGCTGTCGCTTTTCGATGCAGTTGGGCTGTGCATTAGCACCGCCTTCTTCCTGCATTACTTCCTGCTCACATCCTTCACGTGGGCGGGACTTGAGGCGCTGCACATGTACCTGAGCATCATACGAGTGTTCACACCGTACCTCAATAAATACATGCTGAAGTTCTCACTGATGGGATGGGGTAAGAGACCCTCCTGTTGGGCTTTTTTTGGTTGTTTCTTCCTGAAGCTGATGCTGTTTCTTTGCTGTGGATTGCAGGTATCCCTCTGATTGTGGTGGTTGTTGTGATAGCTGTTGACAAAGATAACTATGGCCCTGTGGGATTTGACAAGTACACAAACGCAACCGGGAATGACTTGTAAGACTTTAAAATGAACTTCTTTTCTGCAGATGCTTAGATTTGGTATTTTAGTGACTTAGGTTCAATAATTGAATGAAAACTCACATTAAAAACTGTAAAAATCAGAAGTTGTAAATAGAAACAAAACCAAACATGCGATTGTATATTTCTAATGTAATGAAAGAAAAACTACGGAGTCAGCAAATGTCAAAGGAAATTAATCGTAATTTGAGATGTTTCGCTCTGACTATTTCAGGAAGGATATTTATTTTTGTGTAAATATTTGTTCATAATTCCAGTTTTTGCACCAAACGGGTCAAATTCTTCTCACGTTTAGGTTTTTGGAAGTGTATTCACAATTATGCCCTTTAAAAAACTGCCCTCTAGTGAGATGTAACCCCTACCAAACAGCCTGGAGAACGCTAAATAAACCAGTTTAGGACTCCAGGAAATGCAGCAAAGGCTGTTGGGAAAATGTGGGTTCACACTGAAGAAAGTGTGGCTAAAATCTGACAGATGGGACAAACCCTCAGTTATTGATGTGAAATGAGGAATCATTCATTGCAGTTTCATCTCTCGCCCTGCAGCTGTTGGCTGCGTAATGAGACTGCCTTCTACGTGGGCGTGGTGGCCTACTTCCTGCTGGTCTTTGTTCTGTGCTTGCTGGTCTTCATCGTGGTCATGTACCAGCTGTCCCGCATCAAGAAGCAGAACCCCCAAAATCAGTCCCCCAACAGGAGCATGATGACGGACATGCGCAGCATCATCGGCCTCGTCCTGCTGCTCGGCCTCACCTGGGGCTTCGCTCTGTTCGCCTGGGGGCCGCTCCGCTTACCGTTCTTCTACCTGTTCTCCATCTTCAACTCCCTGCTGGGTGAGTTTGTTTCTGCAGCTTTTATCCGGATGTTTGTGCTTGTTTAACGGATGAATCTCTCTGCTGCAGGTTTCTTTCTCTTTGTTTTCCACTGTGCCGTGAAGGAGAATGTCCGCAGGCAGTGGAGAATATACCTCTGCTGTGGAAAACTGCGGCTGCCGGAGAACCAAGGTGGGTTTTCTGTGTTTTCCCTCAGGCTGCATGTTTGGAAGGCAGACGATCAAAGCGCCTGATTTCTGCGATTTGTGCTGTGTTCATGCAGCACCTTTGGGTGCTCAGCTGAGCTGAATACAAACATGTTCACTATAAATAGACCTCCAAACCCATTAGGATATTCTGAGGATGCTCCATAAATGTTAAAGAAGTCACAGATTAATGAGCTAAGATCTCATCTTCAGCAGATGTTTGGATTCAGCTGTTTTATGAATGAGTGGGTGGAGCTTCAGACGGAGGGTGGACTTGGAGCCAGTTGTGTTCTCAAAGCTGTTCGTCTGGATCAGAACAGCTTTTTCTGGCATGTTTCTAATGAAAACAAGTTATTTGTCTATAATTTAGAAGCAGAAGAATTCTTCACAGAAATTCAACAACTGCAGTTTGATGTTGAATTAAATCAGAACCAACAGCTCAGCAGAGTCTAAACTGCTGGCTGATGAGGTTCTAGCTCAGGGATGGGCAAACTTTTGGAGTCTTGGGCCACAAAGAGTTCTAAAATTTGTCACTAGGGCCGAACCAGAGGCGTGGTGTATTTTGGTAAACCACCTCATTAGAGAAAATGGTAAATGGCGTATACTTATAAAGCGCTTTCTACCTTCTTACGAAGGCCCAAAGCTTTTCCAACTCAGAAAATGCACATGACCATAAAAGAAAAACACACCTTCCAACACCACATGAATGCAGAGTATCTTTCTGCACCCAGACAAAGGTCAGTTTATGTGTAGAGCACCATCTATGGGTAGACACCAACATTACAGGGAAAATAAAACATTAATATGATTTAATCCAGTTTGGGGGCCCAGATTAAATAGCTTGAGCCGCATATGGCCCCCCGGGCTGTAGTTTACCCACCCTGTTCTAACTGAATGTTGACCTCCAATGTTTAAAGTCCCGCTCCGATCGTCTTCTGATGCTTGTCCAAAGTGTTCCCAGTGCTCTTTAAATGATGATGATGCCGTTTGTAACTAAATTCTGAAAACCTGTGTCGTTTTCTAGAACTTCATTTATGCAGAGCGGCAGGAGTTCTTTAAATATTTACCTGTAAATTGTGTGCGGGACTATTGATGTGGAGCAACCCCGCCCCCTTTCCCTGCCCCGTTACTGAGAGCATGGAGCAGGGAGTATTTCCTGCTCACAAATATAGACTTTTTTCTTTCAAACAGTATTTTTTCATTCGCTTTTGATTCACGATTTAAATAAAGAAATAATTTGAATGCTAATTTTCTATATAAATGTTCTCCATGATCAGAAAAATACCCTAACCCTAACATGTTAAAAACAAAAAACTGCATTTTCATCAGCGTGGGTCTTTGCAATTTCGTTGTACCATTGTACCTAGTGTGATTGTACAATGATAATAAAGCTCTATCTTATCTTAAGTGCTGATTCCAGTAACAACCAGGAAAATGTTTTCTTTTGGAGACTAGAAACGTTGTTGGTCAAGAAAGTGTTGAACAGTGTTTTTGTGTAAACACGGACCGTGCTTTGCATTGTTTGTGTCACAGATTGGAGCCGCAAAGCCACCAACAACAAAAAGAACACATCCGTGGCCACGGCGACCACCTCAAACCCCATGTCTACCTCTCGCGGTTCTGTCATCAGTGACGTCACCAACAGCAGCGGTAGGTCCCACAGCTATAGTCCCTTTCTGCTCATCTGCATGGAGCCTGATTCTCTAAACCCCGCCCCTCAGGGTCTGCGCCCGCAGACAGCGGCATCTCCGGCGGCATCTCCGGCGGCTCCAACAACGACGTCCTCCTGAACGACATTCACACGACAAACCCGAACCCGCAGAGCGAAGCCTGAATGAAAGCCTGCAGAATGAAAGGTCGACTTAGACTGACCGAAGACACTCGCGTGTCTGACAAGATGAAGATTGTAGGACCATGAAGGAATGACATGAGACTGAAGACCTCTAGAGAAGGTTGTTCTTCACATGGTAGGAATAAGGAAGTAGGCGCCTTAGCAGACCTGCTTCCTGACTGAAGAAGCTGAAACGTTTTGGTTTGTCACAGTTGATGTGAGAAGATGAAAAAAACAAACTAGATGACGACAAGAAAGACTCAATCAGTGTTGAAGAAGCTCTGCAGCAGCCCTGGACGTCCAGAGATGCCTCAGTGTGGAGGCAACACGTGAGGGCAGAAGAGTACACGCCAAGAACACGGATCACGAATAGATCAGAGCATTCCAATGAGACTGAGAGGGTAAATGGATGTTTAGTTTTAGAGCAGGTGGAGTGCTGCTCATGAGCACTCTGTCAGTAACCTGGACTCTGTGGAGCTGCATGATCATCATTTAACTCAAAAACAGCTGAAACGTGGAACGCAGATGGTAAATGGCGTCTACTTGTATGGCGCTTTTCGACCGTCCTCGAAGGCCCAAAGCGCTTTACAGTCACACACACATTCACACACTGATGGCTCCGCTGCCCAACACTGGCGCCAATCTTCCACCAGAGGCAAAGTGGGGTTCAGTGTCGTCGACACGGGTGTGAAAGGCGGGAATCACACCTGCAACTTGCAATCATGGGTCGACCGCCCTCCCGCTGCACCATAGCCGCCCAGATCATGTCCGTTTGTGTGTCCTGAACGTGCAGGAGGACCGAGGACAGGAGAGACTCCTCCAGCACAACCGGAATCTGAGGCACACCCACCTGAGGTGGAGGCGGTACTCAGCACCTTCAGCGTAGCAAAAGGGAGGAGCCACAGTCGGCCAATCCTGTAGTTCCATTTATTAAAAATGCAGAACGTCAGTATTTCCAGTAAGATTAAAACATCTGGTGGAGTCTGGGGTACATCATGGGGCAGGTTAGCGCCGTTTCTTTCATGGACTGTTATTCTGCACCCCTCTTAGACAGCAAACCCTTTACTCATCCTAAAGGTCGTTGTGGTCCCTCCAGCATGTAGCCATCGTTTATCCGGTGCATAAAAACAGTTTGTCTAAAATACTCTAACTGCCTCCATCATGAGCAGGAAGACGCTTCCACTGCAGGAACACCCGCTCGGTGCCGTTTGAACCAAAAGTTCTCGTTGTTTACACTCAGCTTGCTCCTTTGTAATGAGGAAATGTTCTGTTTAAAACCAGAGATAAAAAATTAAAATCTAATCTCCAAACCTTTCAGTGTTTGTTTCCAAATGTGTAACATCTAAAATCAGAGGAAATGGAGCATCCATCTGCATCAAGACCTGGACCTTTGCTTTGTTTTCACACAAATCATTTATTTCCTTTTTCAATCTCACTAAAATCATTCAAATCATTTCCTGTTACTCGCGGGCTTCCACTAGGGGTCAGTATAACCCCACCCTAACTGCAGGGCCTTCTGTGGGTTCATCCCAACAGAACCAGGATCCTGGAAGAAAACGTCTTTGTTTCATGTTTCAAAATAATCGTGAAATAATCCAAATAAAACATGAGAAAAATCATCAAAGCTAAAACATCAAATGTTCAGCATGAACTGCTGTCATTTAACTATTGATTGATTGTCTGGACCTTCAATGGACCGGCAACCTGTTCAAGGGGAACCGCACCAGAACCCAACAGTAGCTGGGTCAGCTCCAGACCCTGTGACCCATGAAGGGAGTAAATGGGTAAAGACGATGGATGGATGGATGATGGGTGGATGGATGGCGAACCTTGCTGCCTGTTAAAAGAGACATTTTTTATTTTATTTTTTACAAATGAAACAAAGATGAAACGTTATTTTCTTGCAATTAGTTGATTTTTTTCCTTTCAGCTTGAAAGCAGGAAGTTCGTGTGGATTTTTTAAAACGAATTATAACTGAAGAACAGAACGGAGAAAAACCTCCTGAAATGGAAGAGTATAGGTTGTTTTAATGTCAATTTGATAGTTAATGTATAAAAACACAGGAATGAAGGTTTAAAAGAGTCTTCTATGCTTCTGCACGCTGAGCGGTGACCTATAAACCTTTACGGGGGGGCATCAATATGTAATCAAGGTCAGATTAAAGGTCGGCCTCTGTTGGGAGTGCAGCTTAGCACAGCATTACTTTCATGGAAGCATCGTCTGCATGTGACATTTTTCTATATTTATTTTGTTTTACAAACATTAAATATTAGTTTTTTCTCCAGTTTAGTGTCTGGGAAAAGCTCTGCAGTCCTGGTAAAGCTCGCTTATCTCAGCAGACTTTGACCCCGCCCACAAGTCGACATCACAGTACCCCCCCCCCCCCCCACACACACACACACACCAGACTTAAGATCCAGGTATTAGTGGAGTTTATTTTTTCATAGACGGAAATCCAGATGTTTGGAGAAGCACTTCCTCCTCTGGTTCCTCTGTGTTCTATCAGAACGTTTCGTGGATTTCCCCTAACACCTGTGAGCCTCACACCACACAGGAGCTCTCCTACCCCTCCAGCGCCCCCTCCTTATCCTTCATCCAAAGCCCCTCCAACACGCCCCCTCCGTCGTTCACGCATATCCCGTCCAGCTCCCGCTCCTCCTGGTCCATCACCCAACTACCCTCAACTCGACCTCCCCTGCGCGCCTCTAGACGTGCTATCCCCCAGAGCTAGGATGAAACGGGCCCCCAGTGTCCTAGGAGAGTTTATGTCAAACTGGGGCCCTGTGATGAACAGCTTCCTTCTGGTGCTATACCTGTGGTTGCACCACGTAGAATGCAAAGAAGGGCAGTTAGACTGTCCAATCACAGAAATCTAGTTGATATCCCCTGCAAGAAGGTTTTGACCAGTCATTTTTAATCAATAATCTTATCTCTTCTTTTCATCTTGATTTTATGTTTTTAACTGAAACATGGCTTGACAAAAACACAGGAAACATAGTTCTAGTCGAATCAACTCCCCCCAACTACAAACATGAATCGGAAATACGAGAAAATAAAAAGGGTGGAGGCGTTTCTGCACTGTTTAGAGATAATATTGTAACCCGCAGACTATCATTTGGTGTGTTTTCATCATTTGAGTATGTGTCCTTTAAGATTGAACTAAAACAAACTCCTCCCTTACTCTGCATAGTCATGTACAAACCTCCTCAGCACAGCCAAAGTTTCAGTGATGATTTCACTGAAATGCTCTCAGTTGTGTGCACAGACTTTGATGGTCTAGTCATTACAGGTGATTTTAATGCTCATGTTGACAATGTCAATGACAAAAATGCAAAAGAGCTCAATGGTGTCCTTGAAACCTTTGATCTAATTCAGCATGTGAGTTGCCCCACCCACAGCAGAGGGCACACTCTGGACCTGCTCATCACAAAGGGGGTTAATATTTACAATGTCAGTGTGGTTGATGTCGCCCTCTCT
>CM074504.1:357421-390449 GCA_037389245.1 Oryzias sinensis
CACACACACACACCATCAGCAGCCGGAGCATGGAGGATGTTATCACCAATGATGGGCCTTTGTGTGGCGACAAATCAGCCCCCGCTCTGACGGCAGAACTGCTGACTGAACTGAAGTAATAACGGAGCCTCTGCTGATTAATGCTGCTGATTTCAGAGTGTCATGAAGTGGAAATGTAAATTATAACTCAGCATATTTGGGGAAACTGGGGACTTTGCAGGCGCTGTGATAGGATAATGTCTGCCCTGCTGTCTGATATGAAATGGAAACGTATGCATTGCTGTTGACAAATGTTTTCATGAAGAAAACAGCGACGGCGGGCTGTGATCCTGTCATGGATTCAGCTTAATGCTGCATGAACCTCCAGTTCACAACTCAGAGCATGAAGCAGAATCCACGTTTATCCAAATACAAACTGCTTCATTCTGTTCTCAAGTCTTTGATGTTTTCTGTCAACAAAAGCTCATATCAATAATAATATCTGCTTTTCTGCACAACTCTTATAGTTTCCTTCACAGCAACTTGGTCCCAGACTGAAGCAGCAGAGATTGCCCTGCTGTGACCACATCCTTCTTTTTCTGCCTTTCAGCTCATTTTCATCCATTCATTGCTGATCCAGTCCAGTTCCAGATGAAAACAATGTGGTGATTTGTGTCTTTTGGTGACTAACAGGCCGCTGTGTGGCTTTTATTTCCATTATTTGCGATGTTTTGCTAATGGTGTTTTATTTATGGGAAGCTAAACGGATGCAAACATCAGGAAAAGTTAGAAATCTTTCCAGATTTGGGGATTCTCCAAAGCAGTACTGAGCTGAGGCGGAGCTCTTGATCAGACAAATCTGATTTCTGACAAAAGTCAAATTCTGTTTCTTTTTTTCAAGGAACGGACATAAACCGGAACAACAAGCACTAATGGAGGTTTTAATTAGTGCTTCATTGAATCACAGCTGCAGCTACCGTGTTGATCATTTAGAGTCTGGAAATGCAGAGCAGCTCATGGAGACTTTCCTGAAATGGGATCTTCATTTCAGTGACAAGCCTCTTCTCCACTTCTCAGACAGAAGGAGAAACCCTGAAGGTTGGAGGAGGATCTGGCATTTGAAATGTTGCTGAGCATCCAGAGGTGTGTTTGCAGGAAGGCCGGCAGGCAGCAGAAGGGGAGTGGGAGTCATCCAGAAGCTGCTCTAATCCTTAAATCTCCTCCTTCCTCTGCTCCCTTCATAGTTCAAAAACATTTTCTTTGCTGCATTTTTACCTTACACTTCATTCTGATGACCTGGTTTTCAAACACAGAACCTCTGCAATGATAGGACACTGCAATATCTACCCATCTATATGTGTTGATGAGTCTTTTTGGTTTTTATTTCTGCAGACTCACTCACAACTGATGTTTCTGACTGGTTCCAGTGGATGCAGCTTATTATTGCTCAAAAATGTGACTGAATCTTTGAGATATATACATATAGATATAGATAATAATAATTGATACTTTATTTATCCCACAATGGGGAAAGTCTTCTCTGTATTTGACCCATCCTCTGGGGGAGCGGGGAGCTGCAGACGAACCGCTCTCGGGAGGCAGTAGGGTTAAGGGTCTTGCCCAAGGGCCCTCACTGGGCGATGTTACTCGTATATGTATGTACGTACGTACGTGGGTGGTTTCTCCCCCTAGCTGGGGTCCTCTACCAGAGGCCTGGGAGCTTGAGGGTCCTGCAGTATCTTAGCTGTTCCTGTTCTTTTCTGGACTGAGAGGTCTGAGGTCTTTCCAGGTATCTGTTGTAGCCCCTCCTCCAGCTTGGGGGTTACTGCCCCCAGTGCTCCAATTACCACAGGCACCACTGTCACCTTCACTTTCCAGGCTTTCTCCAGTTCTTCTCTGAGTCCCTGGTATTTCTCCAGTTTCTCATGTTCTTTCTTCCTGATGTTTCCGTCACAATCGTGTCTTAACATCCGTGGTCTGTGTCTCTTCTTTTGCAGATCTTCTTATTCCTGCAGGGTATCTGATAACTGGCAGTGGGTAGCTGTTTATTGCCTGGGTCTTGTTCTTGTCATTGAACTAGAAATGGAATTAAAAAAACACACACTTGTGTTTGTGGGGGGTCACCTGAAACAGCTTTAAAAAAAGAAAGTTGGGGGCGGAGTTAGTTTATATTAGGCATGATTTTTAAATGAATCCTTGTCTAAATGAGAGTAGGATTATTAAATAGCCTTAAATAAAGAGATGATCCTTATAATACGTGTGGCTAACTGCTGCAGGCTGATGCCTAAAGTGACCGTCTGTCCTCTGAATGAGAGGAAACGTTCTGCAGGAGTTCCTTTACAGTTTTGAGATCCACAGGGTTCTTTTCCAAAGAAACGTTTAATCTTGTGTAGTTTCTGACACAAGAAAGTTCTTTTGTTGTGTTGATCGTTTAACTTGAATCTTGAAATGATATTTCAGTTTGAAGCCACGTTTATTCAATTCAATTCATTTTTATTTGTTTATCCCAAATTCACAGCAACAGTCGTCTCGATGGGCTTCATATCTGTATTGAAAAAGTGAAACATAAAATCCAAAGGATCATGAATACATAGAATTCAATAGGAAAATACTAAAATGAACTAACAATCTGACTAAACTCAACTGGACATCCCTGCCCTTAGACCCCCCCCCCCTTCACATTTATGAGGTGGATCACCAACATCCGCTGAAGCTCTCAGCTCCATCTGTAGAACAGACAATCCGCTGCTTGGATAAAAGCTGGTCGACTGACTTTATCCACATGTGGAGCTCCACCCACAGCTGAAGTGGAGGCCTTTCTAGTTTTCTAGTTCTGCTTCCAGCAGCTTCATCTTTTCTGCATATCAGCAGCTGAAGCTTCTGTCTCCTTGGTCTTCATCAACCGGCCGTCTTCCTTTACTGAGCCTCAGTCTGCCGCTCACGAGCGTCCAGGCGCCACAAGCACGCCGTAAACGCCGTAAACGTGCTTGACCGTAAGGAGCTCGGAACATCATGGAAATGCAGAAAAGAAAATCTGACAAGAGCAGGAAAAGAAGAGGAAATGTCCCTCAGACTCGCACTTTAGTGAGTTCAGTTCAATTTCCAAAGATAAAAAGCAAAGAAATGTAGAAGCACACAGCTGCTCTGTGTTCATACATTAAATGTATGCCTGAGTTGTTCATGCCTCTATCTATTAGTATATGTAGAGACGCTAAAGTGAAGGGGCCGTTTGTCCAGATCTAAACCGGACAGTCTAGATAGTGTTTGGTCAGCATCACATTAAACCACTGGGCTGCAAATGTTTGTGTTTTGGGCTTAAAGCACAACTTTATCCAAAGAGGGATTCAAATAAAAGAGGAGGGAAAAGATTCTGCAGCTGAAATGCCGCCTCATCACGCGGCACAAATTCAAATCAAGCTGCTGGACTGTTTTGGTGTTCAAGCATCTGCAAACCCGTTTGGTAAAGTTTGGAGCCAGAAGAGGCATTGTTGATCAAATTAGGGCGCTTCAGAGAAGAAAGAGCTGAAATGAGGTTATTGCAAGCCAACAGTATTAAGAATAAGTCCATTATCTCATTGAAGCGAGACTGCAGCAGTCTGCATGTGAGGATGAGGAGCTCGCTCAGAAATACGTCTTTAGGAAGGTTAGCAAACTGAGATTATGTCACACGACGATGGAAAAGCTCTGAGAACAGAAGAAAAAGGAAACTGGGACACTTTATCAAAGCAGAACACAACAGACCTTCATAAATAAATATCTCTCATTAGTGGTTTTCTGGTTGGAACACAGGAAACAGTTTAGCGTCACACTTGAACAATTGGACTTTCTTACCTTTTCTGATAAATAAAGAACAAGAGAGAGGAAGAAGGCTGCAGACGAAATGCAGAAAGTCATGCAAGCTGTGAGGAAGACGACAGACAGAAAATGCTCCATAGATTTGGACTTCAGGACCGGACAAACTCTCTTTGGCGGTTCAGAAGTTCCTTCATCTCTTTAGACGTTGAATCTGAGCTAAACTGGTTTGAATCCTTTGAAAATAAAAAGCTTTTGGACAGAAGGCACTCATGGATCCAGGCATCGTCCCTGTGACGATCATCAGCAGACCCCCCCTACCTGTAAACCTGTTTGTCCCTTTGAGGTCCCGCGGCTGCTGGAGCCTATCCCGACCGCTCGTGGGTGACAGCTCGTCCAGAGACGTCTCAGTTTGACCCGGAGTCCGTCTTTGGACAGAAGTCTCTTCACTCCTTTTTATTGATTGTTTTGTCTTCGGCCACCTGAGAATATGAAGCTGAAAGTAACGTGTCCGTCAGCATTTCTGCTCCGCCCCTCTCCACCCGTCAGGCTTTGGGGAATTTTAAAGACATTTGTTGATGTGTCCTTGGAGAAGCTCCTGCAGTAAACAAAGGGGAGGAGCTATGCACAGATGACCAATGGAGGACTGTTTCATGATGTCACTACAAAGAGAAAAAGACCCCATCCATGTGTGACCTTTGGGATTAATGGGGCTAAATAAACCAAGCTGCTGTGACTCCTCTGTGTTCAGACCATGATACCACCCCCACCATGCATTTCTGACTGATCGGATGCAATAAGCAGCCCCGACTTTTTCACTTCAACCCCAGCACTGCCTTAGTTTTCATCTCATCTTCATGGAGTTTATGTCGAACAAACCCAACCTTTTTATTTGTAACTTTTTCTGTTTTTAATTTTGCGCCGTAAAGACAACGACAACAACAAATGAAAGAAAGTCTCACAGGGTTTTATGCAAAAGTGTGAAGATGATTCCCATGTTTCTCTCTAATGTCATCAGTTCCTGCCTTTTTAATAGGTTTCTCCCCAAAAAGTGGTAAGGGTCATCCGGCGTGTTTTTCAGACGCAGACAAACATCAAAGTTTGTCATTTCTGTCGAGTTGAAAAGAAATCCCAGCCATTTATGGAGAAACATTTTCTGTGCATGACATCGGTGTCCTCACACGCCCCCCCCGTCTGTCATCCGTGGAGCTCAAGGCTTTAGAGTGGAGTCCTCCTCTGCTGCCGTTTGCTCGTCTGCATTTTCATCAAAGCTGAAGCTGAATTATGACTGAAAAAGATGAACTTTTGGGGAAAAGTTTCCCAGAATCCTTTGAGAAGATCTCCTGAAGCCCTCAGAGATGTCACCTCAGAAATCAACTGAATCCAGATTACAGATGACTTCAGACAGAACTCTGTTCTGCTGACCCTCCGGATGAGGAACCGTCAGAAAGCCCAAAGTCTCTTTAAAGTGATGGAGGATCCAAGCAGAACAGACGTTCCTGCAGGTTTACTCCAAGTTTCTGTCAATTTCAGATTTGAACCCCTCAGAAAATAAAAGTTTTGTCTCTCAAACTCTAAATGTGAAGATGAGAGATTTCAGGAGGATGTCAGGGTTCTCCTGCGCTGCTGAGGAGGTTCCACCACAGAGGTCATCACGCGAGGAGCCTCACTAATCCTCTGACCCCCCACCCCCACCCCAAACACCCACACTCAGCGCGAATGCGCTTGCGCAATAGTCTGCAGGCTCGCAGACTCCCGCAGCTGCTCCAGGAGCGCGCGCTCTCCCGCGCTCTCAAAGAAACGAAGGCAGGGGGCGGATGCGAAACCGCAAAGCCCCGCAGTGACTGAACTCCACCGCAGACTCACGCACGGCTCCAACCCGCGTCCGGACACCAACTTCAGCTGTTCTTCACTTTGCTCGGTTCTGCTGAAGTTCTGACCATGAACCAGACCGCAGGAGCCACCAACGCCTACAGGAGGTGCTCCAAAGGCGGGAAGGTAGGATCCTTTACGCTATGTTTGGTTTGAAGGCGCTGATTGGTGCAGCGGCGTGGCGCTAAGCTCCGCGGGAACGCAGTCACGCAGATTTCTGCGGGCTTCCTGTGGCTTTGGGATCATTTTTGAAAGTCTCGGAACTTTAGGAGCTAAACGGTCACTTTGGGTTTTAAACTGGAAGAGGAGCAGAACTTCACAGCTTGTTTCATTTCCACGGTCATGTGAGCGCGCGGCACGCAGGTGGACCGTGCGTGGGAGGACGGACGGGGCGGTGTGGGCAGCGTGTCTGCGGGAAGAGGGGGTGGGCTTCCCCGTGGCTGCCGCTCCTCTGCTCCTCCTCAGACCTCAGAGCATCCCAGAGATGGACCCACGGTCCTGCGTGGAGGCAGAGCGTGATGGTTTCAGGTTCTGTGTTTCTTAAAGGGCATTTCTGTCCTGATTTGGCTTCATCGTGACCTTTAACCCTTTACACTGAGGAGGGAAGAGGCTGCTTTACTTCAGGGCAGACCCCCCCCCATGTAACAGCACCTTTGCAGGGTTTTTAGAGGGGGGGGTCTGCTATTGAACATCGTTTCAGTCAGACGTGGGTTCTCTGCACGTTTTCCTCATTCATCGTTTTTCGGCCTCCGCTTTATTAAAGTCCTACTTAATAATTATCTGAAGTGATGGTTTCCTGTTCTGACGGTTCCAGTCGCTGCTGTTGAAGTGTCGATTTCTGTTTGGTCAGAAATGTTGTTTGTGTTCAACGTTTAAAGAGAAGCTTCCTGAAGGTTCCATGGCCACAGCGTGTGGGTGCAGAGGTCAGAGGTCATTCTTGTCTCCACCTAGTAAAGGTGCATCTTGTTTTCAAACTCAAACAATTCCAATGGTGTCAAGCTTGGATGGAAATGTCATAGAGGTGGTTGATGAGCTCCTTGGTCTCTGGATTGACGACTCCCTCACCTTTATAGAAAAACGGGTGAAAACCTAAACTTGGCTTTTTCTTCCGTAACAAGTTGGGTTTTTCTTTCTTTCTTTTCTTTTTGGATTATGGTGATATTCTGTACATGAAGGCCTCGTCTTCATGTCTCCTAAAGGTTGTCACCATGCATCATGCTTCCCTGAACTGTAGCTCCATGACGCATCATTGTGACCTGTATTCCAGAGTGCAATGGCCGTCTCTGGCCACTAGGGGGCAGGACATTGGTACACTTTGATTCCCAAGGCCTTGCTTGGATGACTGCCCCCCTACATTTGTTCTTCAATCACAAGCAGACATGTGGACTCTCCCTCCTTCAGATCTAAAGTCCAGTTGTTGCTTTCTGTTCTATTTGCTGCACAGAGCTGGAAAAAGCCTTCGTCCACTCGGCTCCTCTGCTTGGAAAGAAAGACTGGAAACTGACTGACTGGTATCTTTAAATGTTTTTAAGAACACAATCAAAGCATCAGAGGCTGAAACAATAATGTGCAACTGCTTTTTATGATGTATGTGGTTTTAATAATGTTTGTTTTGATGTTTTTTTTGCCTCTGGGCCAGGGCTCCCTTGGAAAAGAGGTTTTTAATCTCAAGGGGACTTTGCTGGTTAAATAAAACAAAATAAAAAATCTTTCTCAGCCTTTTCTCAGTGTCTGAGTGCTCGTGTGCTCAAATGTCACAGAAATGACAGGAAATAGATCCTGAATCAGAATCACTTTATTGCCAACTACAGCGCATGTACAGGGAAGTTGTCTTCAGTGCTCTCGTGCAAACTAGCAAGGTATAGAAAGTGTGAGGGGTAAGACAAATAAAGACAAATAATAAAAAGAAGGTAGATTAAGGTAGCTGTATGAATAAATAAACATAACTAAATGACGAAATAAAAGTCAAAAATGCAGCAGCAGTAGTTCCAGTTTGACAGTCTGTGGTTGTTCAGTGTCCCTGAGTGGTCTGGAGTCAGGACTTCATCAGAGTGACGGCTCGGGGGAAGCAGCTGTCTTTGTGGCGAGTGGTTTTGGTTCGCAGTGACCTAAAGCGCCGTCCTGACGGGAGGGGGCTGAAAAGGCAGTGACCAGGATGGGAGGGGTCTTTTACGATCCTGCCAGCCCGCTTCCTGGCTCTGGATCGGTCCAGGTCCTGAATGGGGGGAAGGCTGGAACCAATAATCCTCTCAGCAGATCTGATGATCCTCTGAAGTCTGTTCCTGTCGGGTCTGGATGCTGAACCAAACCAGACCGTGATGGATGTGGTCAGGACAGACTGGATCATTGCCGTGTAGAAGATGGTCAGCAGCTCCTGAGGAAGGTTGAACTTCCTGAGTTGTCGCAGGAAGAACAGCCTCTGCTGAGGCTTTTCCAGAGCAGGTCAATGTGAGCGGTCCACTTGTTTTCATAGAGAAGGATTCATTTCTCCTGTTTGCAGGGAAGTTCTCATCAGCTAGAAAGTCTTTAGATCCAAACAGGAGACACAATGACTGACAGTTGGGCTAAATGCAGTCATGGCTCTTCCTGTTTGCAGCCTTTTCTTTGTGTTCTTCATGTCTGCTCATGAAGGATTCAGCTCTGATTTCCTATCAACTGCAGGGAAAATGGAGGTCCAGACAGAAGGATCACTTTTAGGTTTCCTCCTGTGGCCGCGTTTAGAACATCAGCAGATCTCAGTTAAAACAATCATTCACTTTCAGGGAGGAGAAATGTGGATTTTGACTGTAAATGAGCAGAATGGGGATCTCTGAAAGCTGTGACTGGGATCAAACAGGAGAGATGTTTCCATCCAAAGACGCTCAGCAGCAGCTGACTGACATTTGAAAACATTTCATCATTTCTGGTTGGATTATACATGATATGTGTTCAAACATGGTGTGATGCTCGCTCCTTTATAAACCGACCGTGTCTCCATCCAAGTGGTATTTCAAGATGGATTTCTCACATTTTGAGACGATGTTTTAACGGTTTAGGTGGACTCGATTAGAAACCAGCCTCAGACAGATGGACCGTGGATGTGATCTGATCATCTATTGGTCTATTTGTCAATAGCTGTCCCTCCATCTGTGGCTCAGATCTGTCATTCAAGCATCATTTTATCTGTTTTATGGATAAAAAGGAATCTGTGACCAGCTTTTTTTCCTTGTAATTTTACACGTAAAAGATTAAAGTATTCCTTCCTGTAAACAGTGGAAAGCTGTAAAAAGGTTGGACTTCTGCAGGAACATGAAAACTCTTTCAGGCTCATTTAGAGGTTTTTCAGGACGGCTCTCGTGAGGAAAGCTCTGTGGGAGCTGCAGCTCTGTCTGCTGCAAACATGGATGGTGATGTGGAGACTTCTGTCTGCATGTCTTCATTTGGATACTTTTGTTGGACTGATTCATAAAGTTGTCTTGTGATTCCCGTCAGTCGGCCTCATCCTCTCCAGTTCCTCGCTCTTCTGAGGAAAATGCAGCAGAACCGTTTTCTCTGAGAGGAAATCCGTCTTTAGAAAAGCAGGAAATAAAATCCTCATCAAACGCTGAAGCCCTCTGAGCTCCATAGACCTGATGGAACTGATCCCAGCTGCAGCAGACCCTGTTTAGGTCAGTTTCCATGGTAACCACTGCTGCCACCAGGAGGCGTTTCAGTTTCTCACTGACTGTGTCTGCAGCGCTTTATGAGGAGGAGGAGTAGAACACTGGATCTGCTGATGAAGACGCAGATGAACAGTTTTCATCCTCTCATAAGAGGCTGTGGTCATGTTTACGTTCATCAAAGGGGGGGGGGGGTCACATTTGGTCTGACCTTCTTAGAGTCACGTTTCAGCCCAGAATAGTTGACTGGTGTTGCTTTGGTTTCCTTTGGACCTGCAGAATTCTGCTCAGTCTCATCTGTTTCTCTGGATTCAGTTTAAACGGGCTGTAAAGGTTTCATGAGTTCTGCTGAAGATCCAGAAAGACTGGACCAAAGTCCATGTGACTTTTATCTAAGACCGTCTTTAGAACAGTTCTCCTGTTCAGACTCTGTCATTAGCAGCTCCCTGAGGTCAGAGAGGTCATGTCAGTGGTGGTTCGCTGCAGGTTCTGTGGTTTTCTCACTAAAGCAGTGATGGTTTGATGGTCTGTGTCAGATAGATGGATGGATGGATGGATGGATGGATGGATGGATGGATGGATGGATAGATGGATAGATAGATAGATAGACTTTAATCATCCCCAAGGACATTTTAAGTGGCCAGCTGCCCGTACTTAAAAACACAATCATTCCTAAAACAGATAAAAACACAATAAATAGATAAAAATAAAAGAATAACAGCAAGTATGAACAATTCCTAAAAACATGTCAAGTTTCCCAGAAATTCAGCTTAATCAAGATCAGAAGCAACAGTCAAAGCTGTCAACACAGAGTGTTGTGCAGTCTGATGGCTCGTGGTCCAAAGGACTTTCTAAGTCTGTCTGTGGTGCAGCGCTGTGATAAAAGTCTGCTGCTGAAGCTGCTCTTCCTTTCACTGAAGGCCTCATGCAGAGGCTGTGGAACATTGTCCATAATTGCCTGAAGTCTGGACAATGTTCGTTGTTCAGCCCCCTCCTCCACTGTGGCTAACTTCAGTCCCACAGCAGAGCTAGGCCTCCTGATGGTCTTGTTTAGGGGGGTCAGGTTTCTCTGGCTTGTGCCGCACCGGCACACCACAGCGTCCAGCAGAGCACTTTCAATCACCGTCTGATAAAACATGCTGAGAAGCTTGGTGGAGACGTTAAAAGAGGCCAGCCTTTGCAGGAAGTACATCCTGGAGTGACATTTTTGGCTGAGCAGAGTGGTGTTCTCGTTCCAGTCCAGTTTCTTGTCCACTCCCAGGTATTCATAGGACGTGACCGTCTCCACCAGGTCACCGTCTGCATATTGGCTGGGAGAGAACTCAGAAGTGAACTGTTGGCTCTCACATGCCACCATTTGATAAACTAAGCATGTTGCTCTGATTTGTAGACCGTGTGGGATGTTTTTAGGTTTCTTTATCAGCAGAATCAATTGAGCAGAAGGAGCAGCAGACAGAGGGAATGGAGATCTTTCTTTCTGCTGCTCTGTGACGGATTCTGATTCTGGATCTTTAAGTGACCTGCAGCCTTTGAGCTGGATACGTTTCAGATTCAGGCAGATGTTTTGAAGCAGTTTCAGGTTTGGGACCTGAAAGATTTCTCCTGATAGCTGTTCGTCATCACTCAAATATTTTACAGAATCTCAACGTGATGCCTGTAAAGCTGAGAAAGGCTGCAGTGATGCCATCGGCCACTAGAGGGCAGTGTGAGGCAGCTTTAGGCTGCAGGCTCAGGTGAGCTCTGGTGTTTTCATTGGTTCATCCCGCTGTGGCTGATGGGAAACAGTTTTTCATAATAAAGTGTGGCATAAAAATTAAAATACGAAATCTGTTTGTTTTACTGAAATTTCTTCTTTTTTCTTCCTCTACGTTTGGAATCAGCACAACAGTCACTGTAAATCCTTTAGTAATAATAACTCAGGATCCCCCCCCCCCCCGCTCAGGGATGGATTCTGGGCTTTTTTACCTCGGCAGCCTCTGCTGCTCCTTTTCTGCCGCACGCCTCGGTCACAGCAGGCTAGTTTGATTATCTTGGCCCTTGACAGCCCTGCAGTCCTGTGTGTGCAAACTAAATTCCAATTAACTCCCCAGTTTCTGAGCCATTTGCAACTTTGCTAATCTGTGCATCAGCAGCGAGCAGAGCGTGGCCCAGCTCCTCTGATGAGACGGTCATGCTGAGAATATCAAGGTTTTATTTGCAGCTTCCTTATTCTAGACTCAGGAAATGAGGAACATCATCTCTGTGTGCATCTTTATGAATGACACATTTAGGAGCTCCTCTCTCCTTTTTGGGGATTTTTATTCCAAAATATATTTTCAAAGATTATCGTCAGTTTAAAGCCAATCTCATTACTTTTACAGTTATTGAGCTTGAATTGATCGGGAAGCCGAGCGGGAGTGTTTGGTTTGGGGGGAGACTCCTTAATTACAGCAGCTTTGGCCAACAGCAGGTCAAACAGCAGCAAGCATGTGCCAAGTATTGATCCAGGCCTCATTATGCTGTGTGTGTGTGGGGGGGGGGGGGGGCGCATTGTAATGCAAGCGGTCATGCTACTCTCTCAACAGAATCGGTGGAGACGAAGACATTTTCTGTTTTTAGCTCTCTGCTGAAATGAGCTCCACCTTTGCAGATTCCTGATGAAGCTCCTCCCACTTGTTGACGTCAGATCCGCTGGTCACTCCGGCTGTGATCAAAGTTTCTTCTTTGACTTGAGAAGTTGGGGATGAGAAATGAAATGTGCAGCCAGAGGGATTTCTCCACGGATCCCCTTCTGCTGTTGCAGCGTTCGGTGGCGCCGCTGCAGAAGCGTCTCTCCCCTCAGTTTGACTGGCAGCTCGGGGAGTGAGAGCACAAGTCCTCAGGACCGTCCTGCCCCCCCGGGCAGACGCTGGGCTCTTGAACAATGCTTGGGTCGTGACAGCCCATCTGGTGGCGAATCGCAGCCACTCAACAGGGCCTGATGAGACGAGCGACGCCGCAGCAGAGGGTTGGATGACAGACACGGGAGCCGTATCTAAAATCACAAACGCATCCGCCATGCGTCCCAGAGGCCTCGCCACCCGCCACGCCAGGCGCAGAGTGTCTCACTGGGACGCGTTGACGTGATGCTGCTGCAGGTTAGATTCCAGATTGATGCTTAACGAGTTTATCTCCTTAACGAACACATTGGGAATGATGAGAGACGACTAAAGTGTCCACCTCCCATCATTTTACACTGTAGACTCACAGCCTTACATCCCATAATATCAGATCTCCTTCACTGTAGATGATTTGTTTTATTCAGCCTCTTTTGAGGTTCAAATACTAACGTAATCCTAATCCTAATCCTAACTAAAAGTATTTTCTGTTTTTGACAATCGGCTTCCAGACGGAAAGTCCCAGAAATTCAAAATGTCAGGATGGTCGTATTTTTAAATCTGTTGGATCCACTGGGTCCTTGAAGCTAAATGAAAACCTGGATTTGAATGATTGACTTTATATTCAAAATGAAACTAAAAGCAAAACAAAAGCTGCTGTTTCTGCAGCAGCAGGTCTACATCATTCAAGCCAATCAGGCGTCTGTCTTCACGATTGAGGATTTCAGTCTTTGGATGTGAGTTCAGATGAAAAGACTTTGGATCATTTTAGGGAAACATGAGGAAATGTGGAACCTTTTTCCTAGAACCATCCCTCCTTGTGTTCCAGAGGACGGTCAGATGATTTCGTCCCTCGCTCTTCAGAGATGGTGACGTGTGACGGGAATCCAGGTTGTAACAAACTCAAACCTCCTTCTTCCTTTTTTAGGTTTTCCTGCTTTACATCAGAAGTGGTTCATCCTGCTCTTTGCTTTTGAATGGATCCCTGTTGCGTCTAATGATGACTCTAAATGCAGGGATTGCCCCCCCCCATAAACAGGAGTTGACTGTTTGGAGGAAGTGCTTCCTGCTGCCGAACCGCCTTTCTGATGGTTTTTCCATCGTAAGCTCTGATCGGCAGCCTTCATTGAAGTGTTTCTCTGCTGCAGGCCGTTTTCTTCCAAAGGCGATGGGATTGACTGATGATGAAAAATTGCTGTGTAAGTCTTCACTCCAGCGTCTTGATGGTAAAGGGGACGGTTTGTTGTCCTGACTCCGGGGGGGGGGGGGCTATAAAACAAGATGCTGCTCCGGTTGACAACCGACAGACATAAAGCTCGGTTTTAGTGCGGCCCGGTCTGCACGCGCTCAGATCAGTGCTTGTAAATCTCCCTCAGGAGGTGCAGACGTTGTGTGGAGGCGACACGTCTGGCATTAACACAGGCGTGTAACGCGCAGGGGTAGGAAGTGCTGGGGGGGGGATCTGAGGGACGGGGGATCAGGGAGCCATCAAGCATCATTTCAGTTCAATTCCAAACCTGAGCCGTTGTTAAAAAGCAACAGGAGCTCAATCCGTCCTGATTTCTGGAGCCGCTGATCTTCACCTCGCTGCCTCTTTGTGTTAGGCTCACTTGAGGGCTTTCAGGGTCTCCAGAGGCACCATCAGCTGCAGCGGGGCAGAAGCAGGCTCAGCCCGTACAAAGGGATGTTCAGCAGCTTTGTCGTCTGGACCATCAGGAGGAAAACCTCCAGGTTCATCACACTCCTAATGTTGGAGGCGTGTCTGAATGAGGCCTCTGCGGCAGAAGAACCGTCACGTCTTTATCTCAGACAAGCAGGTCAGCCTGGAGATTTGCAGATGTGATTTCTTTTTTCTTTTGGTGTCTGGCTGAGCATTTGTGAAATCTCTTTTTCATGTGAGCACCGGCTGCTCCTCGCTTCCAGATGCAGGAGCAGGAAGGTCCCGGCTTCTCCTGACCCTGGACAAGATGAAGGTTATTAAAAATGGAGGGCTGGATTTTCTTCTCTGGGTGAAAGGTTATAAAAAATAGATTTGTTTCTTTGCTGGTGAGATCTGGAGAGGATTTTCACTGCAGGTGTAAAGCAATCATGTTATGAGAAGTTTAGTAAATGTCTAAACACTGAATTGATGAAACAAATCAATCAAGACGATCAGGATGGAACAGAGTAAACATCTATTTCCATCATGTTTAAGGAACAGAGGAGGAGCGCTGCCTTCCAGAATGACAAACGCGTCTTTGTATCAGTAAAGATGTTGGTGTGTCAGTGTTTGTCAGATTTCATCAAAGTTAGTAGAAACACTGATGAGAACATTTAGCTTCTTCTTGTTGCACATTTATTGGTTCATAAATTCTTTATTTATGGAGGTTTTCTTTGGAGTTTATTCCCGTCACACTGGGATTCTAACCTCACCAGAGCAGTGATGGACATCCACTGCCCCAAAGGTGGGGGTCCCATTACTTTCACAGTATTTACCAAGATCACGTTAAATTATTTTATGACAAATCAAATGATGGATCCAAATTTTATTGAAGGTCCAGTTTTTCGACCCTGGTTGTCAGAAATGATCAACCAAAAACTCCGAAGAATCATCAAAAGGAGCCAAAGCCTCGTTCTGAGTCAAACTTCCTCTTCTGGTTGTGGTCATGGTGATCCGCATCGCTTTAGTTTCATCCAATTACAAAGAAAAGGAGGGAAAACTGCTTTACTGCGTTTATTAAATCAATTCTTCATGTCAGTTTGAGGTCTTTTATTTTACTGTCTTTCTGGTGTGGAGGTGGTATTCTGGAAAAAACCCCAAACCTTTAAAGTCTACTTAATCTTCCTTTTGGTTTGTAGCAGTAAAATAAAAGGAGCTAATTCTCTTTGAACCACATTAAAGTGGGATGTTTTCTGCCTTCAGCTCCATAACGTTTTGCTTCCCTCTGTGGCGCGTCGCCTCTGCAGCTCAGTCTGCACACAGATGCCATCAGAATGGATGTCTACCCCCCATTTCCTTTTTTCTGTGCATGTACGCACACAACGGGACACTGATCTGCATGCTGACAATGATTCCTGCTGAGATTCTACCCACCGGATTGATGGCCACGCTGTTGCCCAGAAACCACCTTGCACAGAATGTGAGATGACTTTGGTGTTATCAGACACTGGAGCATATTCCTGTAGTTAATCTTCCCAAATGGGTGTTCATGGAAGATATCTGGCAACCACGAGTCCTGACTCTTAATGAAAGACGGCGTCTTCCTGTGGAAAGCGTGAAAGGCGTTCATTTCAAAGCTGCAAAGCTGTCAGAAGAGAAAAAAATCCATCTTTGATATATATGCAGTGAGAAATCCTGTTGGTGGCTCACACTGGAGTCAGGTGATTTGTTTTAAAGCGGACTAAGCAACCATTTGTCATTACTGTTTGCCGACACACCAGGAAAGGTTAAGCCCTCCGCCAAAAAGACACAACAGCTGAATCCTGACGCCAAAAATCCTGCTAGCTGTTCTTTAGAAGATCCAAGTTTGGTTTAATCTGTGAAAAATGACGTGAAATATCTGAGATCTGTTCAAAGAGTGCACGAATGACTGCAGACCGCTGAAAGAACTTTACTGAAAAGCAGGTCCTCGTGCTGAAACCTGAAGAACTTCTGTTGTTAGACAAAATGCTGAAACCTGAAGAACTTCTGTTGTTAGACAAAACGCTGAAACCCGAAGAACTTCTGTGACAAACGCTGAAACCTGAAGAACTTCTGTGAGACAAACGCTGAAACCTGAAGAACTTCTGCCAGACAAACGCTGAAACCTGAAGAACTTCTGTGAGACAAAACGCTGAAACCTGAAGAACTTCTGTGAGACAAACGCTGAAACCTGAAGAACTTCTGTGAGACAAACGCTGAAANATTGACATGCAGAATGGCCAATCGGACATCCTCTGACACATACGTCACTGCAGACGCGAGTTTAAATGCACTCAGCGCAAACTCTGCCTTCAGAACGTCTTTTTCTCCCGGCACATCATGTCCCCGGTAGAAGTCCAGCAACTGGAGTTTATTAAAACCACCGGGCCTGGCGGGAGTTGAGTCTTTTGGCGGTCCTAAGGTATGCAAGATTTTTATGGTCTGTCCAGACGATAAACGGGTGCTCAGCCCCCTCCAGCCAGTGCTGCCACTCCTCCAGGGCCAATTTTATAGCCAGTAGTTCACGATTTCCAACGTTGTAGTTTTGTTCTGCCGTTGATAGCTTCTTAGAAAAGAAAGCACAGGGTTTGAGTTTTCCTGACGTGAGTTCCTTCTGGGACAGGATGGCGCCGACCCCCGAATCCGAGGCGTCGACCTCCACGATGAATTGTCCTGAGGGTTCTGGCTGAATGAGAATGGGGGCTGTGACAAATAGTTTTTTTTGGGCGGTCAAAGGCCTGTTGGGCTTCTTCGGTCCATTGAAATTTTTGATGGGTGGATGTGAGGCGAGTGAGGGGAGCAGCAATGCTACTATAGTTGCGGATAAAGCGTCTATAGAAATTAGCGAAGCCCAGAAATTGTTGGAGTTTCTTACGGTTGTTAGGGGGTTCCCAGGGGGACACGGCCTCGATTTTGGAAGGATCTGGTTTAATACGGCCTGCTTCAATGATATAGCCCAAGAACTGCACTGAATCGACATGAAATTCGCATTTTCCGCCTTAACAAACAGGTGGTTCTTTGAGAGACGAGTGAGGACTTGACGGACGTGTTGTTCATGCTGGGTGAGATTGTCAGAGTAAATGAGGATATCATCCAAATATACGAAAACGAAGCGATTAAGAAAATCCCTGAGGACGCCGTTGACCAGCCTTTGAAAGATTGCTGGGGCATTAGTCAACCCAAAAGGCATAACCAAATATTCGTAATGCCCTAGGGGTGTATTGAAAGCGGTCTTCCGTTCATCCCCCTCCTTGACCCGAACCAGATGGTAGGCGTTACGAAGGTCCAGTTTCGAGAAAATGTGAGCTCCTTGGACGGAGTTGAAAACAGAGGAGATTAGAGTCAGAGAATATTTATCCTTTATAGTAATTTAGATGAGTTCCCGGTAGTCAATGCAGGGGCAAAAGGATTTATCTTTCTTTTAAACAAAGAACTGGCCCCAACGGGGGATGACGAGGGACGAATGTGACCCAGGGCTAACGCCTCCTGAATATAGCTTTCCATCAATATTTTCTCTGGCCCAGATAGATTGAAAAGGTAACCTTAAGGTAGCGTAGAACCTGGTAGCAGATTGATTTCACAATCATAGGGGCGATGGGGAGGTAGGGCGCTAGCCTTAGATTTGCAAAAAACGTCACAGAGATCATGATAACATGAGGGGATCTAATCCAGATTTATTTTACTAGGAGAGTCAACAGCGTGATGAAGCGTGGATGGTAAAGCAGACGAGAGACAGTTAGCAGAACAATAAGGGCTCCAGTTAATGATGTGTCCCAAACTCCAGTTAAATTGCGGGTTATGCAGCTTTAACCAAGAGTAACCCAGTACTATGGGGGTGTGAGTAGACTATTACTTCCCTGTGGTTGCCAGAGGTGAGGAGTTGTACTGGTTTGGTTCGGTGCGTAATCCTGGAGAGGTGCTGTCCTCCTAAGCCCTAGGCCTCGACAGGAGCTTCCAAAAGTTCTATGGGTAAACCAAGTTTAAATACCAGTCCATGATCAATCAGACTCTGTTCTGCTCCTGAGTCAATAAGGGCCCTAGAAGCTTGAGTTTGAGTTTTCCAACATAATCTGGCAGGAATGTACAGGAAGCTTTGCTTCTGCTGAGAGTTGACGTTGCCCCCCCCGCGACCTGTCCCTTAGCGGGGGTTCGGGAGTTTAAAGGCAGAGCGCACTGTGAAACTAAGTCCTCCTTGGCCACCACAATAAAAACACGAACTTTCCTCTTTGTGCCTCTGTCGTTCTTCCGCTGAGAGTGACCTATCTGCATAGGTTCTTCCGATGGTTTGGAGCTGGTGAGAAAATCCATTCTGTGAGGTGGCAGCGCTGTGATGGTTGAAAGGGCTGGATTGTTGAGGTTTTTCTTTGGGGCCTGTTGGCGATCATGATGCCTTTCTCTGAGGCGAATGTCTGAACGGAGGACCGCTGTAACGAGATCTTCGAAGGAGTTAGCTTCAGGCTGAGTACAGAGATGATATTTATAGTTTCATTCAATGATTGATAAAATATTCCTTTTAGATCGGGCCAGCCAGCTTCAACCGCCAGGATGCGGAAGTCAATAACGTGTTTGCTAACCGTTCGGTTGCGTTGTTTAAGATTCAGAGGTTTTTGATCAGCTGGGGCTGATCAAAAATTAGAATTTATTCAGGAAGTGCTCGTAGCGGAGATGCGTGATAGGGTTAGCAGACACGAAAGCCTGTGCCCACTGTAAAGCTTTGTTCCGGAGTGAGCTAATTATAAGGGTGATTTTATTGTCATCGGAGTGAAAGTACCTGGGAGCCTGCTGGAATATGAGTTGGCATTGGAGTAAGAAGCCACCACAAGCTTCTACCTCCCCCAGGAATGGTTCAGGCTGTAACCGGAAGTTTTCGGGTGAGTTGGCTGAACCGGAAGAGGAAGCTGCAATGTTGCCGGAAGAAAGTGCGGAAGGTCCTGTAGCGGAATAAGCAGAGTGACCGATTAGTTCCAGGAGTGTTTGGGTTAAACCGTCTAAGCGGCAAAATAAGTCATGCTGTGCCAAAGCCATTTGGGTAAGGGCATCTACTTGGCGTCCTAACATAATCCCTTGATGAGTAACGGCGAGGCGGAGTCCCTCCAGGTCAGCTGGGTCAGGCGTTTGACCAGTTCAATCTGTCATGACTCTAGCAAGGCTAACAGACGCTGGAACCTGGAAGGGGGACAGGAGATTAGCGAAGGTAAGTAATGGATTTAATGTTACAGGGAAATGAGCAGTCCTGTTGTGGCAGAGTATGGTGAGACCGACGACCCGTCGGCGATCCGGGAGACGAGTGTAGGGATCCTGTGACGGCTCCGGGCGAACCTTGGACGAGGCGGGTGATTCGGCTGTGGCCTGTGGCGTGGCTGGAGGTTCGGCAGCGGCTTAAGCTGAGGCCTGGAGTTCAGACGGAGCGCTGGAAGGAGGTAGGTTCTCTGGGGGTATCCTCCGCTTGGGTGGAAGTAGATTCGAGAGTCCACTCGTGGGTTTAGATGATCCTGAAGACAAGGCAAAGGTTTGTGAGTCAAGAGCAAAAACATAGAGCGAGAAACTATGATGACCAGACTAAGCACCATCAGGGGCAACAAACTGGCGTTGAATTCTGGTCCTGGCGCTCCTTAAGAAGGACTGGCGGGTGATGAGATGAGTGGACGCAGCTGGGAGCAATCAGAGGCCAAGCAGAGAGGAGAGGGGGAGGAGTCTGCCAGAGGCACCATGACAATGGTGTGGGGTTTCAAGCAAACAGTCTGGCCAGTCTTATCAATTTCTGTTTCCCCAAAATCTTTTGAACATAGCCCGACTGTATTGCTAGTTGGTACCAAAGTGATCCATCTGGGTTAGCTCTTTTGATAGCTAAGGCCCACTTTTTCCTTAAGTCTGAATCCATTGAAAACCTCCAAGAAAAGTTCAGTCACTGAGTCAGAAATGTATTAATCTATATTACTATAATAGCCTAGTCCTAGTATACTGTTTATAGGTTTAACTAAATAAGGTTTACATTTATGTCGACAGCAAATTATACGTACATCATGCAGCATGTTGATAATAGCCCTGCAGCATCATGCATGTCAACATGTGTTCTATTAATAAAGCCCCTGCAGCAGTAAAAGAAAAGAATTATATACTTACCTGTGAAATGTTCTGCCTTCCTCCTTCACGGACTCTGATTTTGGCAGTTGAAACAGCAGTAACTTAACCTCACCAAGATGGCGGTGCTCTCCTCCCATGAGGAATCACGTGATGTCTCCTCTAGTGATATAACTCATTGGTTTATACCCTCCCTTCTAACTACCAGAGAAAGAAGTCCCCAAAAACTTTTAACAGTTCCCAGAGCCCCGCCCCTTTTCATGTGGTATTATTAAAGGCCCAGATGTCCCCTGTAGAAACTAAAAGCGGGTCATTCAGGTCGTGTTCAGGTTTAGAAAGGTCTTCTACAGAGAACACTCTTGCTGATAGTCAGGAAGATATCTGGACGCTCTACCTGCAAGTGCTCATGGGTATTTCTTGTTTTCTGCATCAGCAGTTTGTTTTAAATTGTTTTTTCTCCAGAACCCACCGGAGGATAGAACGCAGCACCCTGAGGTGCTGCACAGAGTCCGTTTAAACTTCATTTCAGTAAAGGTTTCATTTTAATGGGTGCTGTCAATGACAGCAGTGGAACCTCTTTTTCTTACAGTTCAGACACTAAACGGTTAAATGGAGTATTTGCAGAAAATCCTTTGCTGATTAACTAATAGTTACAGATACTTATGATGAGTTTAGTTAGGAAAGCTCTTTGTAATCAGAGCTGAGAAGTTCAGATCTTTAAAGAATAGATTCAGAACAGTCCTGCTGGTTTTCATCTCTGCAAACTTGTAGCTGGAATGGGGACCCCCCCCCCCCATGGTCAGCTGTCCTAAGCTGATATGAATCAGACAGTCCTCTTGTATCAGGTGGGGATTTAGCGGCTGTGTCCGTTTCCTGGCTTCAGTTTGATGTGGGCTAACAGTAATTTTCCTCCTGTTTGAAACTCTGAGAGAATGTCACTGAAACCACAGAGACAACAGCGTCAGAGTGGAGGATATCGTGCTATCAAGTAATGAAGTTGGTAATGAAAGCATTGATTTTCCTTGTGGAGGCCTTGGTGAGTTTATTGTGCTGGAAGACGGTCTCTCCAGACGGAGACTCCTACTCCGGACTCTCTGGGGATTTAGGCCAATCGATCCTGGATTTAGGCGACTTTTAATCACTTTTATTTAAAAGCTGCAAAGCCAGAGCTGCATGGAAGCTGCATGGAAGTGAGTGGATGAACATGCTGTCTACATACAGACTACACCTGTGGAGACAGAAATCCAGGACTGCACACGTCTGCTGCTGGGAACCTCAGAGGAGGGCAGGAATATGTCAGATGTTGTCATCCAGCGTGTCCCGGCCAATGGGTGCAGCGACCGTCACACATGTGCTTCAGTTTACAGATTTCAGTCCTCTTTTGAAAAATCAAATGCTAAAATAGGAAATGATGTTTTGTTCAGCCTGCAGTGACCACATCTGCACATCTGCGCCGTGTCATGTTTCCAAACACAGATCACAGCAAAACTGAGCTTCCTTCCAGTAAACAGCCAAAAGTTCACCCGTCTGTTCTTTGCTCTGATGTCCACATCTTCATCTTCTGCATCCAGAGTGAGCTCTAGTCCAGCAGATCTGGAAACATTTACATTTTCTTGGTTACTTTCTCATTTCTGTAAACATTTGTGTCACTCGCTGCTGTGCGTTTAGAGGAGTCTGCTAAAACTCTGCAGCCTGATCTGACCTGCTGCTCGTCCAAGAAAACCTTTGAATGTTTGTTCCAGCAGAAGTTTGATCTGCTGAACTCCTGGCTGAAGTGTGGATTGTGTTCCTGCATCTCCACAGAGCTCACTGCGGCGATGCAGAGGCGCCGCGGTGGGCGGGGCTGCGGTTCCGTCTGCCAGCTCAGGAACATTCGGCTGGTGTTCCAGGTCAGTTCTGGCTTTAAGGCAAACAAGCTAATTAACTGAACAACATCAAACTCCAATGACAGATTGATAACCCTGGTTATGTTCTCCTGCAGACAATGTCCTTCATGTGAAGTCACCTTCAGAGGCTGTTGAGGAGCAGAAACCACGGAGTTCTGCTGCAGGCTCTGAGCGGGATCAACTCTGCAGGAAAACAGAGCCTGAGGCTGACCCGCCCAGCCTTTAAACAAACACAAAACCTTTCCTAAAGGTTTACAGCCTTTCTGATCAAATCTTTACTGAAACATTGTGTTTTGATCCGGTCTCAGTTCCAGCTGTGATCACCAGCGTTTGTGATCGGGTCTTCTCATGTCTCCTTTTCATTTTTACTTTTGACACGTCCATCAGTTTAAACCTTTCTGTCCAAACTACAATCAAAATAAAAGTTTTCAGGAAAGTTTCAGACGCTGTCTGTCATTTTCAGGAAGAACTTTGCATCAACATACTAATAAAGCAAAGATGACAAAGTTGATTATTGGTTCTAGTTGAGGTGTGTCTGAGGCTTCCAGAGCTGTCTACAGCTCATACGTGCGCTTTCTGAATGACTATTTAAAAAAAAAAAGTCCTTTTGAAGAACCTTTCCTCTGAACCAGAAATAACTTGATCTCTCAGTCAATAATGTTTGAGGGTTTTGTTATCTATATACACATAGAGGTTTGGCAATTTGACCTTTTCATAGGATTTGAAACATGTTCATTTAAAGTCGTTGGGTAAAGCATACTGCAAAATGCGTGATTCTGGATTTCCTGCTTTGGATGATTCACTGCATGGTTGCTCAGTAAGCAAACAAGGTTTGTGCTCTAAAATAAAAACTTGTATCTAAGCAGCACAGCAGGTAATCTTATGAATTTCACTGAATAAAAACTGAGAACTGGCCCCGCCCCCCCGGTGGGCAGATCAATCTGAGGTTTATTGACATCAGGAGGGTTCAGAATGTCATTTTGGAAGAAACCAGGTCATTTGGTGATGTAAAAGCTTTTGCTGCAGAGTCCAACTCAGACGTTGCCGCTTTAATCCCATGAAGGCATGAATCCATCACCTTTGCCAGAGGAAACGTTTCCTTCCAAAGACAAACTGATGGAACAGCCAGCAGCTCCTCACAGAAGAACGTCCTCAGACTTTGGCAGCTCTCTGTTTTTGATGACGCGTCCCGAACACCAGCAGTTAGCCTCCTCCCACCTGCAGTTTGTGTTTGAGTCCTTAAAGCAGACGCACATAGAAACTCCTGAAAACTTGCAGAATCAGTCGGGTTCAAGGGAAAATTTTCGTGTTTTAACACCAATTAAAATTATTGTCAGCAAATAAAAGTTTGGCAGTCGGAGCTGTGCTCCTGGAGTCGACATTTTATGCTGAAATGTTTCCCTTTGAAGGCTGCGAGGGGAAAATCGCAGACGCTGTAATGAAGCCTCTTACCTGTCTGTACAGCTGCTGCTCTCCTGTTAGGAGTCCAGCTGGTGTCGAGGGAGCCTGATGCCCCCATTAGGCTGTTTTGACAGCCATATCCACTGTAATTAATTTCAGGAGCTCTTAAATGGGATTCCCGTGGGCTGTGCTGTTTGCGCCTCCCAGCTGGAGGGAGATGCTCTGAGGGTGGAGGAGTCTGCATATTCAGCACCGTAAACACTTCAGCTCAAAGATTTCAGAGGAATATTGATCCTGAACGTCTCGGAGAGGAGCTCCAACACGAGTCGAGAATTCAAATGACACGTTCATACTTGCAGCATGAAATACTGGCGACGTGTGAAGCTGGTGGACATTATGGACGCTAATTACTCCGCTGTAATTGGCTCCTCCTATCTCCTCTGTTAAGAAGAGAATCAATGTAAAATGATGGCAGTTTATTGATCATTTCAGGATTTATGAACATTACTTACATCTAGTTCAACTGTAGCAGGATGTTTGCAGGTAAACATCCAGAGTTATCCAGAGATTCAAAGGGCTGCTTTTAGTGCAGCTGAGCGCGTCTATTGATTGAATGACACTCAGACAGAATGTATATGCTCATATTCACACATTGGAGCAGAAAAGTATTAGTCTGACTCGGGTTCTGGGAGTTTTCCCACTTAAAATCAGACTTTGGTTTGTGATGTTCATCCTAGAAACACTTCAGTTGTCAGACAGAAGCTAAATCAATCCAGAGAATCACATTTATTCATGAAGAATTTATTTGTACAATGGAGCAGAAAATAAGGCTTTAGCTCCTGAAAGATGTTTCTTCTTCTTCCTCCACTGGTTACCTGTATTAAAACCACCAGTTTGGAAGACAGACACCGGTCCACAACCTTAAGCAGACTACAACCTCCCCACCATGACGAGACCAAAGAGCTGTCAAAGGTCACCAGAGACGAGATAACAGACCTGAACCAGACTGGGAGGAACTGATCTACAAGCAGCAGCTTGGAGAGAATAGATCAATCACTGACCATCTTCCTCCACCTGGAGCTCCGTGAAAGATCTCTGCTGATGGAGAACAAAGGATCTGGAGAACAGTGAAGAAAACAGAACCTGAACAGAGCTGTGACCACTGCCACAGAGGTTACCATGGTAATACATCACATCATTGGGGGTTCAAGTCCTGCAGAGCTCCAAAACCAGTACATGTCCATGTCTGTCTAAAGTTCTCCAGAAACCATCTGCATGATTCTGGGAAGGATTGGGGGATTTGGTCAGACCGTACCAAAGAAAGTTTCTAGCGTGAACATCAAACCCACTGTTAAGCATGGGGGTGGAAACATGGTGGTTTGG
Organism: Oryzias sinensis; assembly: GCA_037389245.1. Lineage (NCBI taxonomy): Eukaryota > Metazoa > Chordata > Actinopteri > Beloniformes > Adrianichthyidae > Oryzias > Oryzias sinensis. The sequence goes on from CM074504.1 coordinate 381,969, forward strand.
GGCTGCTTTTCTGCAAATGGGACAGGACGACTGGTGTGTTTGAAGAAAAGGATGAATGGATCCATGGATGGTAAGAACCTCCTTCCATCAGTGAGAACATAGAGGATGAAACACGTTTGCATCTTCCAGCAGGACATGATCCTAAACACATCGCCATGGCAACCAAGGAGTGGCTACGTAAAAAGCATGTTCTGGAGAGTTCTAGACGGCCTCTGTTGAAAGTCCCAAAACATCCCAGCTTTGGAGATTGGACCAGACCTGCTGAGGACCTACAGGAGACCTTTGACCTCTGTCACTGAGACCAGGGTCACATGACCTTTGACCTCTGTCACTGAGACCAGGGTCACATTACAAAGTCCTGAGGTGAGCCTTTGGTTGTTGTCTGCATCATGACACAAATTCTATAAAACGCTGTGATTTCCTGATTCAGTGGCTGACCTTCTGAAGCTCTGGTGAGCATCACAGACCAAACAGATGTTTTGGCACCACCGTGAATAACTGTTTTTCCAATTAGCCACCCAGCTGCAGATTCTCCGTTTTAGTGGTGAAAACCTGCTTCACTTGTCTGAAAGGACGAGGCCTTGATGGTTCTGAAAGGTACGCATGTCTAGACTCTAGCTCAGGGGTGGGCAAACTGCGGCCCCCGGGCTGGATCCGGCCCGCATCCATGTTTGGTCCGGCCCACTAAACAATATCAGAGATCCATGTTTTTTATTTTTATCTGGCCACACGATCAAGACGTGACATTTTCTTCCCCCTTCTTCAGTCTGAGCTCCAGCCTGAAAGCCTCTAAAGTCTCTGTCAAACAGGAGACGGTCTTCCTTTCTACGTCACAGTTCATCTTTCTCGGTTTAGCTCGTTCTTTTAGAGCGATCATGCTGCTTTTTTTAAACAGCTCACCCTGTTCTGTGTCCTGATTGGCTGGAAACCTTGTCAATCAATCTCCTCCGTGTCTCCTGTACAGAAACACGGAGCTCTTCAGATCAGAAATCTGATCGATCAGATCTTTGTTTCATTCTAAGATCCTGGACTTAATGTCTATGAAGGTTTGAGAATTTAAACCAGAGAAAAGGAGAAAATGTTCATGTCTGTGTGAGAAAAGTTTAGGCAGTGAGGAGTTTTACTGCCATAAACGTCTGGAATCATTCTCCATGGATTTCACTGATTACTGTTGTATTTAGAACGTAACTCCTGCAATAAACGAGGGAACTCTGTTCTGGGGGGTATTCCAGAAAGCAGGTTCTGCTAGCTCTCACGGTAAGTTTGAGGCTAAGGAAGTTGATAACCTCAGCTTTCGGTTCCAGAAATGGAGGTATGTATCAGGGTAGGTCAAGTTACCATAGCAACTCATGCTCTGAACATAACCTGGTCGGGAGCAGGTTTAGTTTAAGCTTAGTTTGTTTACAGAGAGGTGAAGCAGCATGGCGTGTCCATTTGAAGATGATTTAGTGGATGAAGAAGCTCAGATGACCAGATATGGATGCTGGAAATATATATATTTTTTTACTTTGATCTAACTTAATTATTTGTTTCAGTTAAAATAAATAATATTTTTGTAAGTCGGTTTACAAATTACACGTAGTTTTCAGACGGTTATTTTACTTTCATTCAAAGTAATTCAGTTAAGAAGGTGTAACTTTGGTGCTGCTGTTAGAGCGGCACCGCAAAGGATTGTGGGATATCATTCCCTTTGCCTGTCTGGACGGATTTGGGTTTGAGTGTGGGTTTTTGACCAAATGTGTTTAGTTGTTTAGTTGTTTTACTGTGTTTTGCCATGCTTCGCCGAGTTATTTTGCCGTACTGAGCTTACGTCTCTGCTCCATGAGTGAGAGTAAAGGAGAGGATGGTTAGTTTATATAGCACCCCTACAGCTTGGAATTGTAATGATAATCATGGTAATTTCTTTAACGAATTTTTGCACTCCGTTCATTATTCCCCCCGTCTTTTTTATTGTTATAAAAATGAGTATATCTGCCGGCTCAAACTTAGGCTTTTGAGAGTTCAAGAAATGTAATTAATTAAGATGGAAAAAAATATTAATTGAATTGGTGTAATATGGCATTTAGTTAGAATTAAGTTGAATAAATTTAACTCAATTTTTGTTACCAATAGAAGTAATTCATTTAAGTTGGCAAAATTGGATAAGTTATATATGTATGTGCGTCTCAAGGAAAATGGAAATAAGATCAGAAACTCGTGCGGTTACTTTGTCTGCTCTTTTTCTACACGCAGAAACTCTTTTTTTTTTGATGATGCAGCCGTGTTACTTTTTTGATGGACTTATAATCTTCATACGCCGTCATTAATCTCAGACTCCGTCTCACTGAAGTATAGCCTTTTCTTTTTTTTCACCACGCGTTTCCATGGTGACTCCAGAAATCGGCGATCCATTGAGAATGTCTTTATGTACCTGCTGTGCACGCCCATTAACCCAGGATTACCAAGTGGAGCGTAATTACTCTAACTCATATCTGGTCTTTTGGAACCGACATACCCAGAGTAAGCAAGTTCAGCCAGAGTTCAGGCTTAAAGTCAGGCTAGTTTAAACATGCTTCCTGGAATACCCCCCTGGTGAAAAGGTAACACAGAAATTTGCGTAGCTGCAGCAGAAGACATAGAAATGAGCTTTTTCAGTATTAGTGGCTGAGAAACAGACGTGCAGGACACAGAACAGCTGCTCAAACTGTTAGATGAGCGATGTGTTGAAGCCCTCAACGTCTTTATTAGGATTATGATGGGAGAGGATCCGCTATTATTATTATAATTTGTTTTAAATGTATCAGTTTATTTTTCCTGAATTTTTGTCTTTGGAAATCATAGTGTTAATTGGTCATTGTTTTATTTCATAAATAATGTAATTTATTTATTAAAAAATCATGAATGAATGAAGCTTTATCCATACGGCACTTTAAAACTCCTTGAAGGAACCGAAGGACAAAAAAATGATCTAAAATGGGAACAAAGGTTTTAACCTAAAAACTCTAGAATATTCTGTTTCAGAATATCATTTTCAATCCAAATGTTTTCATCTACATTCCATGTTCATTTTAGAACCCAATGTGGCCCGCCAGTGAAAATAATCGCCCCCCCCCCTGCTCTAGATAAAGTCCTGAACAGAACCGGGTGGTTTCTGAGTACATGCTGGTTCATTTTGGATAATGAGTCCTAGCAAGAAAAGGCGCTTGATGTTACCTTCAGTTTCAAAGCTGACATGCAACAAACCATGATACCACCACCACCGTTTCTGTAACCCGTGTTCTATCCTACGCACTTTAACATTGGGAGTGGGGTCATCTAGACCCACTAGACAGAGCTCTGAACCTTTTTTCTTCAATGATTTGTGATCTTCACTGGTGTCCATGGATTACATGAAATCTTTCCACCTTTATCCACCTTTGTCATGGTAGGGGGAACACCTCAATGGAAGGGGGGGGGGTCATCTAAGATAGCACAAAGGCTAAGCGGTGCTGTTGTTGCAAACCATCTTTCTGCAACACTGGCTCCACATTTTGTTTCCGTCTTTGTTCCATCAGATGGAGCATCAAACGCGTCACTCCTGGATTGATGGATCCAAACCGTACGGATCCTGCATCAGTCGCAGGAATCTTCAGCAGTGATTCCAAGAATCCAAACACAATTTGATCCTCAAACTCAGTAATGTGGGAAAAAACATTCACAGCTTTTTCTAACACAGATTCAAACTGTGCCACAAGCTGTTAGAGGCTGTGCAGGAGCGGCCGGCCTTTCTGAAACCACACAGATCCGTGCTGGTGAATCAGAAAAACATCACCTTGACAGAGCAGAGAGATCAGCAGAAAAGTCCAACCAGCTGGATTCCGTCTGCTCCAGGCTGTCTGGACAGGTTTGAGTGTTCAGAGGAGAACTGTGACTATGCATGGGGGGGGTTCTGTTCTATAGTCCACTCCAGGCTTTGGACATTGATCTGCAACTCAGTAGAACCAGTGGCGGTTTTTCCTATGGGCAATGTGGGCGGGTGCCCAGGGCCTACGAGCACCCCCCCCACACACACACAGTTTTCCTAGAATAAAACTGCCCATTTTTCCACAAAAAGCTCGTGTAATGTTCACTATCGTGTCGACTTGCTGCTATAATGACGGTGTTTGGGGGGGAGGGGTAACGAGCAGCTGCAGGAGATGTGAACAGGTAGAGAGGCAGGGGAGGGGAGGGGCTTATAGACTCAGGACGCCACGAGAAACTAACTGCTGCTTCCTAATGAATAAAAAACAGAAATAGTTATCATTTATAAATTAATCAACTTTACTGGATTTTATGAAAAGCAAAAGGAAATGAAAACAGGAGTCTGCCTCTTAGTGAATCTGTCTCCATCATCTTAACTCTGGAGTTTGACAGACAGAAAAGTCTATCCAAGGTTGTGGAAAATGGACAAAAGATCAAAGCAAACATCAGGTTTAGAAACAAAAGAAGAGAAGAGGAAGAAAACTCTCCAAGGATAAAGGAATGCAGGCGGCGTCCAAACTTGACCCTCGCTAGGCGCCAAAAACGACCACATTTACTGTTGGAGGAGTCAAACTTGGAGCAACATTTGGATACAGAAGGTTTTCACTTAAACTGGTCTGGTTAGCTTTTTGGTGGATTCCATCTCAGCTTCTCTGTTCTCATATCCAGTCAATGCTTCAGATGCAATGTTCACAATCGTTTGTCTTTTTGTTCAGCTTGATGTCACACTGACGCACAAAAACAGAAGAAGATGTCCTTTAGTTTCCATTGATGTTCATTCATGAAGCCAATGGAAATGACTGGAATTGATTCTTTCATGATTGGTGTCAGGGTTGGATTCAGATCAAGAAAAACAGAGAAATGTGTCTGTTTTTACCAGAAGCAGCCTTCAGGAAGAAAACACAGACGGATGTGTGTTGACTAATTTACTAGATTCAACTAAACAAGTATGTTTGGCTTCTGTGGTTCATGAAGTAAAAGAAATGATACATTTTCTTCTTGGGTTTGTAAATGCAGGCGGGGCTGGAAAGGGGGGTGAGGGTGCCCTGCAGTGTTTCGCCCAGGGCCTCAAACTGGCCAGGACCGCCTCTGTTGGAACCTGGAAGAACTGAGTAGAACTGAGTAGAACTAAGTAGAACTCTGTCAGTCGAGGACACAGCAGAATCGTGGATCCGTAAATCTGCAGTAAATCTCGTCAGATTCAAACCTTTCGAGGCTTTTTCTTTTTTAACTCCGCGCAGACGCCAGTTATTTTTCCACGTCACGCATGAAGCGCCGCTTCATCGCTTAGGCGCATCATGCGTGATCGTGCGCGTCTGCTTTAAAGTGCTGAAGGAGCGGGGTGAGCCCACCCACTCCCCGCGCAGCTGCCGCCTCTCAGGTTCTGACTGGGATAACACGGAACCCGTCCAGAAGTCCGCCTCTCCTCCGGTTCGGACGCAGCCATGAAGGAGAGGAGACTGATCGAGACCGCCAAGATGCAGGGAAACGTGCTGGTAGGTGCGTGTGCGTGGCGTGGCGTGGATGCTTCCCGGTCCCTCCGTGCGCTTTAACGCGCTCCTCTCCGGCGGTTCACGCCCTGTTCTGCATCCGTCCCTCCCGCTGACGGAGCTGTGGTGGAGCGTCCTGCCGGAGAGAGTTGGGAAGTTTCTGCTGTGTTTTTAATAATGACCTGTTCCCGCCTCAGAGGTACTTTAGCCCACGAGGCTCCATGAATATTGTAGTGCAGCTTTATTACCCAGCTGGGGGGAGGAGGAGGGGGGGTCCTGTGGGGTTCAGACTCAGATATTAAAAGTATTTTTCTTTCCTTCTATGGCGTCATTTTCTCCGTCCTCCAGACCTCCTGAATGAACTTTGCTGAAGTTCTTCCTTTCTGCTCCGATGCTTCTCCTGGAAACTCTGCTGTTGGTGCAGATGTGGGGCACAGCTGTGGGAGTCAGGCCTGTGGTTCACTGTGGCCCCCAGGGGGTGGGGGCAGTTTGTTTATGACTGCATGGAAGAAAGTGAGAGGAATGCTGAGCAAAACTCAGGAGGAGGCTGACTGACAACAGGGGGGGGGGGGGGGCTGCAGCTTCCTGACCTGCAGCTTTCTGACCTGCAGCTTCCTGACTGCAGCTTCCTCATCTGCAGCTTCCTGACTGCAGCTTCCTGCCCGCTCCATCCTTCAAAATGAAAGGATTTGGTTTGATGAAACATGGATCTGATTTCTTGAAGCCTCAGTCAGACGTCTGGATGCAGCGAGCCGATGCTGGTGGATGATGAAATCAGAGATTTAGGGTCTGAGAAAACAACAAACTTCTGTTTCTTCCAAATGTTTTACAGCATAAAGCTGTCTGGAACCGTTTAGACATGAAAACACGACTTCACTGCTTTAAATGATGGACGGATAGGAGAAATAAATACAGCAAAGAAATATTCATTCTGTTATTTATTTATTTATCCTCTATATTAAATGGAGGATAAAATGTAAAATTTGATCAAAGACATAATTATAAAAATAATAGAAAATGAAAGATATAAAAGTCACTCAAATAGCTACTCCAGCATTTCTTTGCAGCCCAAACTTCTTTATTTTCTACCACAGATCTGGAAAATCTCCTTTTCTTCTTTAAACGGTTGAGGAGGAGGAGGAGGAGGAGGAGGAGTCATTACTGCAGTCTTCATAAATGAGGAAGACTCCTGAGGTTTCTCCGTTGCTCCGTTCTCCTGAGGGTTCGGTTCCGTCTGTCCTGCAGCATGAGCACCGCTCCAGGGAAGCGATTCCTGCATTTAGAATCAAACTCACAGGATGGAGGCGGGGTCAAACATGGCGGCGGGACAGTGGCGTTCCCCCATAGGACCTCTGTCTGTAAGCAAAGTGGGAAGTGTGTGAAAATAGGTGGCAACACGCCCCAAAGGTGTTGCTTCCACTCAGGAGATTGCAAATGGAGTCCGTGTCCAGGTTCCCAGGAGGTAACGAAGCATAAACACGATGATGGGATGCAGGAGCAATCATCTCAGCTGTTGGCTGGCGTTACGCCGTTGGTGGCGCCGCCCGCTGTTCTGTTCCCAGCTGTGGTGTTTGTTCTCCGTCTTTCTCTAACAAACGTCCCAGCTCAAGGGCACTCATGACAGAGCGGCTGAACTCTGACGGCTGGTTTTCTGAGGTCTGTTAGTGGAACCAAGACAAATGGAGACAGAGATCAAGCTTTGACTTTCTGCTTTTCAATACTTGGAAGACTTTTTAGATTTCTGTTGTTTAATGAACGGATAAAAACCCTCACAGGAAGTTCCGGTAATGATCCCACTCGTGCTGAAAAACACATAAACAGATATAAATGTAGATTTGTCAAATTTCCAACAACCTAAAACTGTAGACTTGACCTCCTTCCATGTGGACCAAAGCTCTGAATCCACCATGAGGCAGAGATGCAGAGAAAACATTCTAATGTACGTCTGCCATTACAGCCTTCAAAGAAATAAAGTTATTTATGGTTGTATTTAGAATTATGATTAATCAAGACGAAGATCCAGTTTAGATGGGAAATTCCTGAAAATACGAGTTTTCCTCTAAAATCTATCTGCAGAAAAGTCTAAACTGATGTCTGAAAACAACGAGTTAGAGATCCTGAAAATGTTCAAATCTTGACCGAAATGTTCTTAGTCGTCTTAGAAAAGTTAACTTCTTTAAAGTTCCACAAAATATTTGTCAGTAACTGAGATACAATATTAAAAAAACCAACAGTATGTGGTTGTCAGTCTTCAGAGCAGCAGAGGACCATCTAATATCATTTGCAAACCATGTAATCCTGTAATAGATTTCTGGCCTTTGGGCTGCAGACATCCTACTGGAGATGAGGAATGGATCCGTCTGCAGAGGAAGCCTGCTTTTGGATTTCAGAGGCTTTCTGCAACTGGTAATTAAAGATTTGAGCATTTATGGGAAAGTCTGCTATACAATTGTTTTCTTCACATTAGGGCTGCACGACATGAGGAAAACTTGCGATATGCGATATTAGTGATCAATATTGCGATAACGATAAATTTGCGGTAAATAAACAAATAGAAAGATAAACAAAAACATCATTCCCATTTCATTGCAAAAGTTTAAAAATTATACTCCAAAGGACCCTCATCGACATGGGGGACAAACATCTAGCATAATAGGCCTCCATCTGATTGGTCAAAGCATAAAGGGATTTATTTGATTCGTTAAATGCTTCAAGCTGCTAGAAGATTGTTTTAACACATTTTGGGTTTGCGATTTATTGCGATATTCTCCGTCTTTTGCGATATGGATATTGCAGAGCTGGATATTGCGATAACGATAAATTTGCTGTACATTGTGCAGGCCTACTTCACATGTTGTTTAAGGTTCTGCTGCATTAACCCTTGTTCTATCCTAGGCACTTTAACATTGGGAGGTGGGTCATCTAGACCCACTAGACAGAGCTCTGAACCTTTTTTCTTCAATGATTTGTGATCTTCACTGGTGTCCATGGATTACATGAAATCTTTCCACCT